>JARVXP010000076.1:0-11663 GCA_029856935.1 Cyclocarya paliurus
GAATGTATAATCAGGTGCCTTTTTGAATAATATTTCAAATGGAGATTTAAAATGTAAAGCAGAGGAGGGGAGTCTATTAATCAAAAAAACTGTAGTTGTAAATACATCAGACCAATACAAATTTGGAGTGGATGAGTGAGCAAGTAAAGTTAAGCCAGTCTCAACAATGTGTCGGTGCTTGCGTTCAACCGACACATTTTGAGAGTAAGCATATAGACAAGAAAGACGATGGAAAATACCAAAAGAGTGTAAAAATGTATTTAAAGATCTATATTCACCATCCCAGTCAGATTGTAATGCTCGAATTTTGGTATTAAAAAGGGTCTCTACATGACACGTGAAAGAGAAAAAGATAGATGTTACATCAGATTTATATTTCAAGGGAAAAAGCCACGTAAATCTGCTATAGTCATCTACAAAAGATAAATAGTAGCGAAAACCGCCACGGGAAAGAACTGGTGCAGGACCCCAGACATCTAAAAATAAAAGTTGAAGTGGTGCAATGGAACGAGAGGTGGACTGATTGTAAGGAAGTTGATGGAGCTTGGCTTGACAGCAAGAGGGACATAAGTCAGACGTGGAGGAAGACTTCACTGGGAAAGAAACTTTTGAAATGATCCTACGAACAAGTTGCATTGAAGGATGTCCAAGCTGTATGTGCCATTGTTGAGGTGAAACTCGAGTACCCGTGTAAGCTTGAGGGGAAGAGGGTATTGATGGAAACAAATACATGCCATTCTTAATGCTGCCTTGCAGCAAGGTTTAATGAGTAAGGGAATCCTTCACACAAAAAGAGTTGGAATGAAATTCAAAGAAGATATTATTATCAACAAAAATTTTCTAACTGAAATTAAATTTTTTGAAATGGAGGGAACATGATAAAGTTTAGAGAGAAAAATATTGCCATTGCTTGAGAGTACTGTGGAGCTGCTGACATGCTGGATTGGAAGAGAGGTGTCATCACTGATACACACTTGATCTTCTCCTTTGTATTCTGTTGGGCTTATAGAAAGGTTAGAGAAATCATGTGTGAAGTGATGTGTAGCGGCTGAGTCAAACTAGCATGCTGATGAGATAGCCGTGCTTCATGTGTAAGTAGGTGGTTGTACACCTGAGGAGGACTAAGAGCATCCACTCGAGTAGTAATAGAGGTAACCATGGACTCATAATCTGATCCCAAACCAGCCAAGAGAAATGTTATAAAATCAGAAGATGACAAAGGTTTACCCGCAGCAAAAAGTGTATCACGAAGTAACTTGGCTTTTTTACAATAAGTAGCAATGGAGTCAGATCCCTTCTTAAGCGTTGCCAGCTGATATTGGACATGCATGGTCTGAGCTTAAGATTTTGCAACGAGGAGATCTTCAAGAATGACCCAAATCTGACAAGATCTAGTTGCATCTAAAACATGAGCAATCAAATTTTCAGATAATGAGGAAATAAGAACACTAATAATGGCCTGGTCTTGTTGCTGCCAAATTAGAAAATAAGGATTGGGTTTTCTAGAACTTCCAACAAACAGGTGGGGGGCAGTAAGGTTCCATCGATAAAGCCAAATAAATTTTGCCTTCTGAGGTAAGGCATGATCTGAGCCTTCCACAAGAGGTAATTTTCGTGATTAACTTTAACAGTAACTAAATGTGAAGAGGACGGAAGTGGAAAAATGGAAGGTTGAGGTGGAGGGGGAGGAGGAGTGGGAGGAGGTTGCAGGTTTGAAGCTGCCATTTTTAGACGTTAATCTTTGACCTGACGTGCTCTTGATACCATGATAAAATAAAGAAAGAGATTGAAAGTCATATGATAATCCTCTTCTTTTCTCGTTGTATATTTCGGTACAGTGATGGTATTTATAGGCATAAAATAGAATATTCTTTACAACAGAATTTACAGAAAATGATGGGAGAGAGTGACACGTGGATTGTTGGGACCATTCTTGAGTGTTCTTGATTCTGATTCAATGCAGGGCAGTGCTTGAGCTGCAGACGTGATGCAGGACAGTGCTTGAGCTGCAGACGTGGTGCAGGGCAGTGCTTGAGGTGAATTTTCAGAGGTTGTTGATGCTGCAGACTTGATATTGTTAACAGTGTTCCATGACTTATTTATAAGAGATACTAATTTTGGAGGTCAAGTCGTTGCACTCACTCTACCGAGGGTACACTTCAATAATCTTTGATTCATCGACAGACAATGGAATTGACTTGCTCGAAGATCGATCTGACTCCAGCTCTTTGGTCGGCATGCTTGATTGATTCAATCTACCTTGGAGGAAAAATGCTGGCTTTTCAGGTGTTGGCAAAGTAACAGAGTAACTCTCAAGCATGATGACTATTGATGCCATTGGTGGTCTGTCGTCTGGATTTTCTTGAACACAAAGTAAGCCAATATGGATGCATTGAATCACTTCATTTATTGCGTAAGAATCTCCCAAATCCGGATCCAATAACTCAAAAGGATGTCCCGTCGCTCCATTGTTTCCAAGCCTGCATCAAGCAGTCAATATTAATTCTAGTGTCAACAAAGAAAAGAAACTTCAGCATATATGTTCTTCATACTCACATAGGTCAACAGGTCCACAGCAGTGTCTGATTCATAAAAGGAAGCGTTGTTTTTGCCACTTAATATCTCTAGTACTAGGACACAAAAACTATATACATCGGATTTCACCGAAAACTGTCCTTGCATTCCATATTCTGGAGAAATGTAACCACTGCAAACATATCAACTATGTTACTAAGTGACTAAGAAATCACAGAATTACATCTGATACCTGTGTGTATCATCATTAGCTACATTCACAGCCAATTGGGTTCTGCTGAAAATGTAATGCATTTATTATATCTAATGCGTAATGCAGGGAAGGTTGCACTAACAATGTATATATCTCTAAATTATCCATCAATGACTATGTGTCAAATTTTTCAGATCACAATGACCTGTTTTCTTTCTGTTTTTTCATGAGATTGATTTGTTAGGAAGACAAAAAATAGTAAAGTTCATTAATTTCTAGTAACTTTCTTTATCTAATACTTACTATGTCCCGACAATCCTATTGGTATTTCCTTCCGTTTGGTCAACTCCAAAAAGCCTTGCCATACCAAAATCTGAAATTTTTGGATTCATTTCCTCGTCTAACAGGATGTTACTGGCTTTAAGATCTTGGTGTATGACTTTAAGGCGAGAATCTTCGTGAATATAAAGGATTCCTCGAGCAATTCCTCTAATAATCTTGTATCGACTTGGCCAATCCAATAGTCTTTGCTTGTCAGGTCCTACAGATCATCGAAATTCAACATTCGGATTAGAATAGAAGAAGCAGAGTACTTGCACTGCTCTTATCTTTTGCATCTTCATGAGTTCCAGTATGCTCTTAAAATGAACCTTTCTTTTATGAATTTGATCCTCAAATGAATGACGTGTTAATATCAAAAAAATCAAATGCATACTCAATACACGCATCGTATGATGAAACAAAGGACATTGGACAAATGGCTAGAAAGGACAAACCAAACAAAAAATAGTCAAGGCTTTTGTTGGGCACAAATTCGTAGACAAGCATCTTTTTCCCCCCTTCCAAGCAAAATCCCAATAGCCTCACAAGGTTTCGATGTTGAAGCTTGGCTACCACAACAATTTCATTCTTAAATTCCTCTGCACCCTGTTCAGAACTTCCTGAGAGCCTCTTTACAGCTATATATTGTCCATTGGGAAATGTACCCTGATAATGTAGTTCAACGCAATCAGAACAGATAAATAGAATTCATAAATTCCCCACCTCAGAAGCACTGAATAAATCAGCAGTAACAAGAAATGAGTACTTCCTACCTTGTAAACCTCACCAAATCCACCGTCACCCAGCTTGTTATCATCTGAGAACTTGTTTGTGGCAGCCTCAATTGTAGCAAAATCAAATTGCAAGGACTCGACAGTTGTAATCTCATTGGCTGCCATGCACACAAAATGCCTTAAAACATTGTTGGAAATTTTAGCTGTGCAGGGAAGCATATAAAAAAATACTTCTTTTAGAATCAAGAAATGAAATTGAAGATACTAAAGAACACGCGATACATTGTAACCAACTGCTGACTGGACTAACAGACTTAACTGTCAACTATATTCTGCAGTTGATGTGCAACTGATCTGCGTACTCTAACAATTAGATTTAGACTTAGGATCTTTAGTACCATATCATATGATGAAACCAAGAACTATGTCTCTTCTTATTCTCTTAGAATTTCTCATATTTTCATTCATGCACATTTTCAATATTTCAGTGACTTCCACTATCGAAACTTCAATTTTTTTTTAACAAACACTCAAATAGAAAAGTTATGGATTCAGTTATAACCAACAAACATATAAAAGGATTACACTACAAGAACAGTTTCCAGACATGAGGAAATTACACGTTGGATAAATTCAACTCGATAATTATGAATTGTTTACCATTTTCCTCGGGTAGAGCATTGGGCTTCTTCTTTCTTGCTCTCCTTCTTAAGAAGCAGTAGCTCACAGAGATGATCACCAGAGAGACAGCAATTGAAGCAACAATGATAACAATTGTTAGCGTCGATATTTTGTCGTTTCCTGCATAAATCAATCATAATGTTTTCATGAGTATGCCAGGCTGTACAGTGTACAATAGCTGTTGGCATCAACAATGTCCAATCTTATATTATAACTTGTAAGCAGCTAAAGTCTGATCTTAAAACAAAAGGTAGTTGAACTTCAAGGACAAAGAGATTCTTAACTTATCTGAAAATAGGTAAAGAACTTCATTTTAACTAAAGGGGTTCAGTACACAATGTCAATCGGTGGCTATTTGGTTGCCAACCCATCATTTTGAAATTGAAACTGTATCATACCAATTTATATATGTTTCTCATTGAATTAACAAAGTATAAACAAAAGAAAAGACACAATATAACTTTTTTCTTAATGTATTTCAATTTCAATTTGGAACTGTTAGCAACACCGTGATAAATAACGAAAAAATATGCAGAATGCAATACAAAGGTTCTCATGTAAGTTATAAGAACACTTTCTTTGTAAATAATAAGAGTATAGTTTTTGCTTGCAGAAATGGATTTTCCCTCCATTGGTCGATCTAATTTTGCCTCGAGTGAACTCTCTATATGATATTCCCTCGAGTTCCGAGTTGAGCGATTGTCGAGCAAACTCTTTATTTGAACTTCGCTCGAACCCACTTTTGATTGTGCCTCGAGCAAATTTTTTGGCTGGTGCTTCCTGAGTCCAAAATAGTGCCAAATCCACTCATAAACCGTAACAAATCATTTTCGGGTCAAATCATCAAGTCGGGCTGCCATAACAATTAAACAGGCTCCACAAACCCAACAACTTTCCTCACTATCAAAATCACTGGAGCATGAATCAAATGATATATTTTCAACTAATATTTACCATTGCATAACTGCCAAACAAATAACATTCGTCCTAAGATACATCCAATAACCAAATATAAATTCTTTCTCAGGAAACTCCTTAATCAAACTGTCCCAAAAAAAAAAAAACAAATAAAAAATCGTAAAGTTTCACCTAGTTATTACAAAATGTCAGAAACATAGCTCCAACTCCAAAAGAAGATCCAGGCGGCAGCAAGTCTGTCCTTCCTGGCCCTTAGCTCCAACAGTTCAGCTTCTTTCTTCGTAATTGTGGCCTCCAACTCCGCAAGCTCCTGCTCTAATGGAGGGTTGTGAAACTCCACAATCATGTGGCGGAGATGACCAAGTAGAAATCCCACGTCAAAGCCAGCTGCGAGAACTTCCTTCAATGCATCGCGCCACTCGCAAACACGAGTAATATCTAAGTCCTTGAAGGGCACACGACGAATATCCAGAAGTATAGCAGATAGAAGCTTTAGAAACATGCTCCCAGCCGTGTTTCCTAGCCTACACTCTGCTGTGAAGTCACCATAACGGCTGTGGAGCTTCTCCAACAAAGGGACGCCTTCCCTAGGGATGGTGAACCGTAGGAATTTCTCCAGGTTGCCCTCGAAACAGTAGAAGTGAGACACTGGCTGACTGTCATTGGATCCTGTATCGAACTTGTCTAGTGCCTCCTGTAGCTTTGACCTATATTGACTCGTCCCAGTGGCTTGGCTAACCTTCTGTTGGCTACCCATGGTCATAGACTCTGTACGGAATGCAAAACAAGCAGACAAAAATGAACGTCTCCCCTTGTTCTTCTTTGGTTGGCTAGGAACCATACTGACGGGGCTAGGCATTGTTGATAGTTCCTCATTCCCCTCATCAGGCATTGTCCCAGTAACAACTCCTGCATGCCACATTAATCCAAATTACATACATCCAAAAGGAAAGAGGGCAGAGGAATAGAGAAGGGGACTACTGATACTCTTGGTTTCCCTCACTGACGGACTCATTGTCGCTGTTGCCTCACCCTGCATGTGATTCCATACACATGAATTATTTCCCGCTAGATGCAGAGGTCCATCACTCCTTCTACGGAAGGAAGCCAAGCCTCCTCCTAATCTAGCCTACCTTCACTACAAACCAAGTAGTGTGTGGGGGCCTGAAAGATCTATTAAAGTGTGATGTTATTTCCAAAGGGACTTTTCATGTTCCTATTTATGCTTTATTAAGTTTCCTCTTATTGTTCAGTTTTTGGAAGTTGTATTTCTGCATTAATGTATTTTGTAAGTCTCTATGTAAGTCTTTATAAGCATGATTAATGGAAGATGAATAGCAGAACCTTTAGAACCAATCCGTGAACAGTAGGATTGAGGTTTCTCAGAAAATACCTTATATTTTCCTCTGGTTTCTCTATTTTTTCTGCTGCTGGTCTGCTGTTTTGTTTGTTTTTTTTGTTTTATTGCTTAATCCAACAACTGGCATCAGAGCAAACCAGGTTCATCTAAGGGTCGATGGCTGTTTTTGGAGCATCAACACCAGTTCCTATGTTCAGTGGTGAAGGATACGAGTATTGGAGCATTAAAATGAAGACCTACTTCATCTCTCAAGATTTGTGGGATGTAGTTGAGAAGGGGGTGACAGTTCCAGCAGAAGGAGCCTCGGCTTCAACTCGATTCAAGCAAGAAACCACTAAGGATGCTAAAGCATTGTTCATCCTTCAACAGGCAGTGTCTGAGTCAATCTTTCCAAGATTGATGAGGGCTGAAACTTCAAAGGCAGCATGAGATATTCTTCAGTCAGAGTTTCAAGGAAACATTAAGGTAAAAATCATCAAACTTCAAGGCTTTAGAAGGGAGTTTGAAAACTTGAAAATGAAGGAATCTTGAAGTAGTAAAAGAGTATGGTTCCAGATTAATTGATCTAGTGAATCAGATGCGTGCTCTAGGTGAAGAAGTGACTGATCAAAAGATAGTTCAAAAGATTTTGATTAGTCTACCCGAGAAGTATGATCATGTAGTAGCAGCCATTGAAGAGTCAAAAAACCTGCAAACACTTTCAGTTATTGAATTAATGGGATCTCTCCAAGCCCATGAACAAAGGTTGGCTAGAAGGAATGATGATACTTTAGAGCATGCATTTCAATCCAAAGTGAATCTGAAGAACAAGAAAGTAAAAGATTATAAAAGGAAGCCTCAAAAGGATTACAAAAATTTGGATCAAGCTCAAAAAGAAAGAAAGTTAAAAGGAAAAATGGGAGAGTTTCCACCGTGTGGTATTTGCCAAAAAACAAATCACTTGGAGAAAAATTGTTACCATGCCGGGAAACCACAATGCTGGAATTGTAAAAAATTTGGGCATGTGGAAAAGGATTGCAGATACAAGAAAAATCAGCAAGCTAATTACTCAGAAGAGATGGAGGAAAACGAGCATTTATTCTTTGCTTGTCAAGCCCTCACTCAAGATGAGAAGATCTGGTTCATTGATAGTGGCTGCAACAATCACATGGCTTCTGATGAAGGCATTTTCACTAGCTTGGATACTTCAGTCAAAACAAAAGTGAAGATGGGCAATGGAGAGCTCGTTGAAGCTAAAGGCAAGGGAACAATAGCTATTTCAACTAAGAAATGTACCAAACTCATCAAGGATGTGCTGTTAGTTCCATCTCTTGATCAAAACTTATTGAGTGTAGGCCAAATGATGGAAAATGGCTATTCTTTAAGTTTTGAAAACAACATGTGCAGAATTTATGATGAAAAGAATAAGGTGGAGTTGGCTGAAATAAAAATGGGGAGAAGTAGGAATTTTCCTATTCAATGGAGTTTTCCTAATGCTATGACAGCTACTGTTAATGAGACAATGTTATGGCACCAAAGATTTGGGTATTACAATCTCGATTCCTTGAGATTATTGCATCAAAAGGGGATGATGAGAGACTTACCTCTCTTGGAGAAAGAAACTGAAGTATGTGAAGGTTGCATGATTGGAAAGCAGTATAAGCTTCCATTTCCATCCGAGAGTAGCAAGAGGGCCAAGGAAAAATTGCAGCTGGTCCATACTGATGTATGTGGTCCAATGGGAACTCCAACTCACAATCACAGCAGGTACTTCATTCTTTTTATCGATGATTTTACTTGGATGATTTGGGTTTATTTTCTCCATGAAAAATCTGAAGTTTTTGGAACATTTAAGAAGTTCAAACTTTTAGTTGAAAATCAGTCTAGTCACAAAATTAAGTATCTAAGAAGTGATCGAGGTGCTGAATACAATTCCAAAGAATTTGATAAATTCTGTGAGGCTGAAGGAATTGAGCATCAATTATCAGTGGCGTATTCTCCACAACAGAATGGAGTGTCCGAGAGAAAAAATAGGACAGTTATGGAGATGGCTAGGAGCATGTTACATGAGAAAAACTTACCCAAGGAATTTTGGGGTGAAGTAGTAAATACTGCTGTATTTTTGTTGAATAGGGTACCTACAAAAGCTGTGGAAAAACAGACTCCTTATGAAACTTGGAGTGGAATAAAACCCTCTGCAAGTTTCTTAAGGGTGTTTGGTTGTGTGTGCTATGTCCATGTACCATCTCAAAAAAGAACTAAGCTGGAAAAGAAGGCTAAAAGAGGAGTTTTTGTGGGTTACAGCACAGTTTCAAAGGGTCTTCGAGTTTTTAACTTGGAAACAATAAAGTTGGTGATAAGTAGAGATGTTAAATTCAATGAACATGCCTCTTGGGATTGGGAAGCTGAGAAAGTAATTCAAAAGAATGTTGAAATACCGTTCAAGTCTTTAACTGAGATAAGAGAAGAAGAAACAGTTGAAGAAAGTGTTTTTCAGCAACCTGAAAATAGAAGCCATACGGATTCTCAATTGTCTTTTAATGACAGTGATGAAGAATCATCTCCTGAATCTCCTATAAGAAGAACAAGGCTGCTGAGTGAAGTGTATGAGCAATGCAACTATGCCACTCTTGAACCCGTGAGTTTTGCTGCTGCATCAAAAGAAAGAGTTTGGCAAAAATCTATGGAAGAAGAAATTAAGATGATTGAGAAGAATAACACTTGGGAGTTGGTTCCTCAACCTGCAAATAAGGATGTTATTGGAGTAAAATGGATTTATAAGATAAAATTAAATCCGGATGGTTCCATATTGAAGCACAAAGCAAGGCTAGTTGTTAAGGGATATGTGCAGCAATATGGAATAGACTACAATGAAACCTTTGCTCCTGTTGCTCGGATGGATACCATTAGAGCTTTGGTTTCACTTGCTGCTCAAAAGGGCTGGAAAGTGTTGCAATTAGATGTGAAGTCAGCCTTTCTAAATGGGGTGTTGGAAGAAGAAGTCTATGTGGATCAACCCGAGGGGTTTGAAAAAAAAGAAGGCAAAGTTTATAAATTGAAAAAGGCCTTGTATGGATTAAAACAGGCTCCAAGGGCCTGGTATGGAAGAATTAATCAATACTTCATTGAGCAAGGTTTCAGGAGGAGTAAAAGTGAACCTACATTGTATACAAAGTCTCAAAACAACAATGATTTGATTATTGTATCACTTTATGTGGATGATCTGATTTTTACAGGAAGCAATGGTGAAATGCTTAAAAAGTTTAAAGATGATATGATGGCCAGCTTTGAAATGAGTGATTTGGGAAAGATGAATTATTTTCTTGGTATGGAAGTAAGTCAAGGAAATGATGGGATTTTCTGTTCTCAAAAGAAATACACTGAAAATTTGTTGAAAAAATTTAATATGGTTGGCTGTAAATCAGTAGCAACACCATTAATTCCAAATGAAAAACTGAGAAAAGATGATGATGGGAAGAAGGTGGATGCATCAACATATAGAAGTTTAGTGGGAAGTTTGCTATACTTATGCAACACCAGACCTGACATACTATATGCCACTAGCTTGCTTTCAAGGTTTATGCAAAATCCTAGTCAAATTCATTTTGGTACTGCTAAGAGAATTTTGAGGTATTTGCAAGGAACAATCAATTTTGGCATTTGGTATGAGAAAGCTGCAAAAACAAAGCTGGTTGGATTCACTGATAGTGATTGGGCAGGCTCAACTGATGATATGAGGAGTACTTCAGGTTATTGTTTCAGTTTGGGTTCAGCTATGTTTTCATGGAGCTCGAGGAAGCAAAGCAATGTGGCACAATCCACTTCAGAAGCAGAATATGTGGCAGCTGCAGGTTGCGCAAATCAAGCTCTTTGGTTGAGAAGAATACTTGAAGATATGGGGGAGAAACAGGAGGAATCTACTGAAATTTTCTGTGATAACAAATCAGCCATTGCAATTGCCAAGAATCCCATTCAGCATAGCAGAACTAAGCATATAGCAATTAAATATCATTTCTTGCGTGAAGTAGAATCAAGTGGGGAAATTGTTTTGAAATTTTGCAAGTCAGAGGAGCAGCTAGCTGATATATTCACAAAGGTACTTTCAAGAGACAAGTTTCAGTTCCTTAGATCACAGCTTGGTGTAATTGGAAATCACATCAAGGAGGAGTATTAAAGTGTGATGTTATTTCCAAAGGGACTTTTCATGTTCCTATTTATGCTTTATTAAGTTTCCTCTTATTGTTCAGTTTTTGGAAGTTGTATTTCTGCATTAATGTATTTTGTAAGTCTCTATGTAAGTCTTTATAAGCATGATTAATGGAAGATGAATAGCAGAACCTTTAGAATTAATCCGTGAACAGTAGGATTGAGTTTCTCAGAAAATACCTTATATTTTCCTCTGCTTTCTCTGTTTTTTCTGCTGCTGGTCTGCTGTTTTGTTTGTTTTTTTTTGTTTTATTGCTTAATCCAACAAGATCATCCATTAAGATTTAAGCCCCTCGTAATTCAAAAATCGTGAGAAAATGGTCTCTACCCTCAAAAGACAGCGTGTGCAATCACTACTGATTACAAAATAAAAAACAGCTCGGGGGATAAAAATTGAGGCCAGATCTTTTCCAATATTTATACTGAAGTTTGGCCCCAATTAAAATGACTAACAGGGTAGGCTCGGTTATTGAAAAATTTGAAGATCAACTGATCAAGCCCAGCAAGCAAAGAGAGAAAAGATTTGTTTCCTCAGAGCATTATAACCATTATATAAAAATATAAATTATTTAAAGAATTATTAAAAAATTGAGTTTCATCCGATTATATAAAAGAAATTTTAAAAATAATTTTTTATAGTAGCCCGCTACAGGTAGTAGATACTGTTCATCCTGTAAATTACTTTTTATTATTATTTATATTTCACTTTCTCTCTTTTTCTTTTTCTTTTGATTTT
>JARVXP010000079.1:0-15863 GCA_029856935.1 Cyclocarya paliurus
GTTGGACTGAGATGCGAATGTGGGCAGGGCAGCTACGTTGACTCCTTCGAAGACTTCCGAGTATTTGCCGCGACCGACCTTGCGAAGAATCTCGTAGTTGTCTTGCGTACCCCATTGCACGGCTAGATTGTCGTAGTCCCACCAGTTCCTGCCAAACCTCTCATTGGCGTCGTGATAGACCCTTGCGACCGACCTTCCAGGACCATGACCTGGAGTCTGAGCGAGCGACATTGCAGTGGATCCTGGCTATGTGAATTGGTGGGGATGCGTGCCTGGAACGTGCTCACTCTCGACTGTTGTTCTATCGGAAACGTCTAAGCGACGCTGCTGAGCACGTCTCCCTCGAGTGACTCAGCTTACTATGCGCTGTTCGGAAGGAGAGTTCCGTGGACTGCTGCTGCTGGCGGGGAGGCACTGTTGCTGTCTGCTCTAGCCGATTCGCTGGTATGATGGGTGGGTATAAGTCCTTGTCGAGGGGCTCGAGTGGAGAGGACTTCCAATGAGCACAAGAAGTCAGAGGTGAAAGAGGAGGAGCGGTGCGTGAGGGGATGGTGAGGACGATGACTGGAGTGCGATCGTCGTCCGTCGTCCGTCGTCCGCCTGAGAATAGAATTTCCCCCTCTGCCCGTCCCTGGCGTGCGTGCGTGCGTGCGTCGTGTGGCTGCTGCTGAGTGAGGGCGTGAGGGAGGGACTCCTTCCGGGCCGAGCCGCGCGACTGTCTTCTTGTCTTGTCCCCGCCAATCTGCCACGATGCTCCTTCCGTCTGTCTGTCCGTCGTGCGCCGGAGAGATTGCTGTGGCAGCAACGCAATCGCCTCTCTCACGGCCTTGGGAAGATCCCACCGATCACATACAGACCTGGACCAGCATTCTATAGAGTCTGCAAAGGTCGCCATGTCCGACGTAGGGGCCATCGCAGGCCCTTCGTCGCCACCGCGCTCTCCCAAGTTCCCGCCTCTGCTCTCCGCCTCCCTCTACCCTCCGCCCCCACCATGCTACCAGCACTTCACCCCACTCAACCTACACTTCCACTCGATACTCACAGAGCACTGGCCAGCAAAAGGATCGGAAGAAGAGAGCAAAGTTTACAGCGAAGCGCTCAACACAGGTGACGATGTCGAAGGGTGGACGCCCAGGCTGAAGCTCCAGCGTCACATCCTCCTTACACACGCCTCGAGCCTCGACTCGCTCCCCGAGTCCGTGCGATCCCTCCATCCCGAGCTAAAGACGGACGAAGAGCTACGCGATGCAATCGCATCACTGGGGAGGCTAGACCTCAAACTTGAGATGGATCCTCCGGACTTAGAAGTGCCGAAGAGCGAAAAGGTGGGAGGGTACATGGTCTTTGGACAGTGGTGGCCTATCCCGCCCAAAGAGAGTGGACTGGAGGAGGCAGGCGTGAGGAAGCTGTACGACGACGAGACGCTCGATGAAGAGGGCAGGATAGGTGAGGCGGCTGCTGAGAATTTCATCGCCATGCTTTTCAGTCCCGCTCACATTGATCTCACTTTGCTCGCCCCTCAGATCGACGTCCAGCCCTGCTCCTGCTCCTCCGTACCTTCGTAGCCACCTACCTCAAGCTACTCTCCCTCCTGCAATACCCACCCTCCTACACTTCCATCCGGACACTTCATACAGCCACCTCGAACTTCAGCCTCTCCACGCCCGCTCAGCCTGGGCCCACCGAAGGAGGCGAAAGCCAAGAGGAGATCTCCTGGCACACATCGGCCTCTCTACAGTGGTCCCACATGCGCACGCTCGCCATCAATATACAGGAGCTCCTCAATCGTGCACGTCCCGAACAGGCGAGGTGTAATCTAGAGGCAGAGATGCGTCGACGAGTAGAGAAGAGAGAGGCAGATGTGACGCGGATCAGGGAAGTGCTCAAGGGGAGTAGGGAGAAGGTCAAGCAGCTCAGAGAGGCAGCCGCCTTGGCAGTGGCAGGAGAGACCGAGGTGAAGCGAACCTCGCAGCCTGCAGGCTCAAGAGAAGCAAAGGTCAAACGAGTCAAGATAGAGACAGCCGCAGGCAGTGAGGGCACAAACGGCATCGGGGAAACCAAGCAGGACATGGAGGTGGATTAGCCTCGACACGTTGGGGCACTATTGCTAGCCACGTTGACACCTCGTCATATAGCACTATTCTACGAAATTGCTACGAACCAAGTTGGAGAACAATGGACCACCTGATGCGGCCAGATAGATGTCTGGCCTGATATGCACCGGCTTTCACCACCGTAGCCCTGAAGCTGCGGCTCCTTCATCTGACCTCGCCCTTTTCCCACCCACCTACCAAATCTCCCCCCTCTCCGGGACGCAATACGGCCCAGCGGCAGACACATCGCTCGCTGCTGACATAGAGGTAGTCCCCATCCGGGTCCCAGGTGAGGCCAGAGATGTTTAACCATTGCTCGTCAGGCACGATTCCCGCGTTTACGCCGGCCCCGCGCCTCGGTCCGGACGCAATGCCCGATCCGCCGGCACTTGCGCCAACGGTGGAAGGGTAGAGGAGCCGGGTGAGGAGGTCCTCCGAGTCCTCTTCAGTGCGCCTGCGGGACGCACCCCCTGTGCCAGCTTCCTCCTCCTGCTCCTCCTCTTCGCAGTCAGAGTCTGGGTCCGAGCTCGGCAGAGCGGCAGTCGAGGTCGGAGCGGCGGTAAGACTTCTGCTGGCTGTAGTGGACGTACCCGTGGTAGCCGTCGGCACGGCAGCGGCAGTGGTCGTATTTGCCGGAGGGAAGAAGGGGCCAAAGGGCGAGGACGTGGTAGTAGTACCGCTGCCTGGACGCTCGATTTCGCCTGCCCGCTCACGCGTCATAGGCCAACGAGGCCTGGGTGGGCCTGCTTGCTGATCTTGTTGCTGAGGGTGTTCCCCTGCATTTGCGCTCTCTTGTCGCACTCGAAGCGTTGGAGGAATGCGCAACGTTGCTTGGGTGCTGGCCTCGCGAGCTCGTCGAAGAGGCCGGCCGACCGACCTGTCCTCTGCTCTGGCGGTCGAGGGAATCAGAGGAGGAAGCCGTCTTGTGATAGAGTCCGCACCAGTAGGCCCTCCTTCTGGCGGGTAGTCGTCGATGAATATGACTCCTTCCTCTTCTTGGGCATCCTCCGCGTTGCCGCCGCCGATGGCCTCCCCATCTGGATCGTCATTTGTGCTGTCTGGCTCTTCTGCGACTCCCACGTGTAAGGTGCCGTCATCAAGAATCTCGGCAAGAGAGCTCTCGAAGAGCTCAGACGCGGTCCTGAGGCCTGCCTTCGCCCCCACCGGATGCATCAGGGTCGTCTCCAAAGCGACCGTCGGGGAAACCATCGCCTCATCCTTGTGACAGGCGTAGACACCGACCCCGTTCCATCATCTGGCCTCGGAAGGAACCTTGACAGATTCCTTCTCCTGCGGATGTAGTCACTGATAGGACCCTCGATCTCCTCGTCGTCGTCGCTATCGTGCGGCTGCGCCTCCAGGCGAAGTCTAGTACGGTCCGCTTCTGTCCGAGGATTGGATGAGCGGAGCGGAGAGCTCCCGCTTTCTTGTCCGCTCGCGTCCGGCCTGCTCCCACGACGAATGGCCGCAATGTCCTGTTCGCCGTCTGAGAAGTTGGGGGCCAGACCGGGCATTGAGAAGCCAGCGTCTGCGATGAACGGGTCAAAAGGTCCACTGATGCCTACGCCAGATGCTGGTACCAGCTCCAGAGGTGAAACTTGGGTCTTGCCGACTGCGAGCTGCTATCCTCTCTCGAACCGCCATGAGGCTTCTTTGCGCTTCGCGCAGTGCATTGACAGCAGACTCGTTCGCCCCCGTAGCTGGAGAAGAGGAATTGCCGACGCCTCCGGCCGGCGAAGCAGCATGCAACGAAGAACTACTGTCACCCAAAGATGGCAACCTGAGAGACGATGTCAAAGATTCTGTTTCGCGCCTCGCACTGCCAAAGAGGCCCTCGGCAAATGAGCTGCTCCTGCCTTGCCCATACAGAGAGCTGAGCAAGCGACTTTCCAAGAGCCCTGTTCGTCTCTCTCTTGATTCAGGGAAATTCGAGAGCAGAGGTGTGGCAGACGTAGCGCCACCAAGATCCCTTCCGCCTGCGACCTCGACAGTCTCTATACTGTCCTCATCCAGGCTCGTAGGTATTCTGATCCTCTGCCCGCGACTGTAAGTCAGCGTATCGTAGACGTGGAAGTACAGCCGGTGCTCTGTGAAAGCTAGGAAGCGACCGCAAGGCGAGAACTTAACGACTCTTGCCGCTCCATTGGCCCCATTCAAGCCTCCGAGGTTGACCACATGTTGGCGTCTTGGCTCGTCTTGAGCTCAGCAAGCTTCTTGCTCGAGCGCACATCCCAGACGGAGACCACGCCATCCTGCGAAGCGACGGCGAACTTTGTCCCATCGGGATGCCAGCTCGTCGAGAAGCTAGCATCCGACGAGGCGCTGTATGTTGTGATATGAGAGAACGCGCCAGTGGAAGGGTGCCGGTGGTACAAGAATACGTGAGGTGTGTCACCGACTGCCAGGAGGGTCTGTCCATCGGGTGAAAAGGAGCAGTGATTGACGGCAGTGGGAAAGTCGAGTGTATGCGACCGAGTCAGCCCTGGAAGACCAGACTCCAAAGCGGGAGAGGAAGAAGCTCCAGAAGGTGGCCGAAGCTTGTACACCTTCAGAGAGCGGTCGTTGTTGCAGCAATAGACGCGGACGTTGGACGTGGACATTGCAGAATAGCACATCATTCGCCTCCTGTCCCCCGGACCACTCAATGATTTTGCAATCCACTTCTTTCTTTGACTTCGATTTTGACTCCGTACGGGACCTCAATCGATCGCCGGCTGGGTAGTAGGATGGGGCAGCGTACTTCCGTTCGAATCCGTACGCAGCGGCTAGACTTTCGGCATCTGAGTCGTCCTCGACTGAGGACATCGGCCGCGACGATGGACCAGAGATGCTCTGAGTACCACCATGCGGCTCGTCTCTCAGCCACATGCCCTCCGCTAATTCCCTCGTAAGGGAACCGGTGAGGACGAAGCTTCCTTCTTAAGCGCTTTTGCTGAGCGACCGGATGACTCCGATATCATAGCTCTCTTATTTTCAGCAATACTGACTGGGTCTGGATAAATTGCAACGGAGTTATTGATACTGCCACCCGTTGGAGTTCTCAGCAACCATGGGGTCGGCTGACGTTGCTGAGAACTCGAGGTCGTGCTCGTGCTCACATTGGCACCGGCAGAGGTCGATGCGGCTGAGAGAGGTCGGATCGCCAGCTCGCTGAACTGCCCACCGGCGGCAAGAAGACCATGGCCAGTGACGAGACAATTAGCTCTGAAGTCTAGGCTGCAGAATGTCGCTGCAGGGCTCTTTGGGTCCTCGAAATCGATCTCATCGATCTTGAGATGGTTGAGATAGAGTAGCTTGCCCTTTGTGGAAGAAGGTTGAAGCTGCGTGGAAGAGGAGCGGATGAAGCAATTCGTTGAGGCAGAGATGTAGGAAAGAGAAGGAAAGTACAGAGTGTGAGTAACCTCAAGCGAAGCGGTATGCTATTGTTCGAGGCCTCAGCTCAGTCGGACCAGCTATAGCCCGCGAACGCTATTGTTGCTCACAATGTCTCGAAGCTGTAGATGCTCGATGTGGATCCTAGCTGGTAGAACGAGGGGTACACCCGCGACATATCTCGGCTCCTGAGTCCGCGTCATGTACTCTACTTGATGACGCTGGGGAAGGGGATATGCTGAAGGGGGAGCTCTCTAAGAATGGTTCAAAGAGAGCATCTGCTTTTCCGGAGCACGCGCTATATGCAGGCAAGGATTGGCGCCACCTTACCGCCGAGTCGACCTGTACCGCCAGCTGACGGGAGAGCAAATCAGCTTCGACAATGAGGCTTTGAGAATGTGGCAGCAACGAGGTGACGACGGCAGGCAGCAATGATGAATACGTATGCCGCGCCAAGGCGTAGGTAAGGTACGGACAGGATCTGGGCTGCCCGAGGCCCGTCCTCGCCTTCCTCCACCACGCCTGTGAGTCCGTGCTGTGGACTTCAAACTCCGCCCTCTGTGCCTGCCGATAGACCCGAGGGACACATGTGGTGTCTCCCTGATGCACCATGGTGCTGATGTGGGGGACAAGAATCGCGGTCACATCGTGGATAGTATATCCTGTGTACAATGGCTCGCGTCTGTAAAATCAGTGAGACCCAAGGCCCCAATTTTGCAGCTTCCAAAGGTGCGGCTACGAGTGCTGGCGCACTCTGCTGCTGGCCCCTTTCGCTGAGTGCATGTCCCGTGTGGATGTGCTCTAGAAGTTGCGTCAATCGCTTTGTCCGTACTCAAGAGGGGCCGAAGGGGACCAAAAATTGTCGCTGTAGCTAAAAAAAAGCGACGGACACTATCAGAGCTAAACCTTGAAGAAGCAGATGCTCGAGGCACTGAGCAAGAGTGGGTGGCCGATGGCCACTTCGCTGTGCTAGCGTGGGCTGCTACAGTTGACAATGTACACGCCAAGGCGATGGTGTGCTCCCAAGGTTCAAATGGATGATACTCAGCGCCTATCGAGCCTTTGAAAGCCAGCCTGTCGGCTATCGAGTCTTGTGTGACCTTCCCCCCTTTGTAGCGATGTAAATTGATGGCGAGGCTCTGGCACTTTAGCCGCGCAAACAAGGCCGCTCCCTTGCTGCTCGCCGATCGAAAAGAGTGCAGGAACGCCCGGGAGCGGCTTTGCGACCGTCGAGCAAGCAGAAGCCATTCCTTGCCTCCGGCCTTCCCCTCCTCTGAAGCATCGCTCATCGCACCTCCTGACCATCCAAGAGCAGGACTCGCCCTTGCTAGCGCACCATCACTGCGCAGCACCGCTAGTCTTTCGCAGTCTCACTGTCCCTGAACGGCTGCATTCTTCCTCACCAGGTGAGCAACTGACCCACTTCTCTCCCCTGCGCCTCGTCGGCGGTGCCGTGAGATCGACGCTTGACTTGGCCTTTGAGACGGTTGTCGCTGACCCCTTCGCTCTCTCCTCGTCGACGTCAATCAACCACTTCAGCACACATTAGAATTGGTCCGGCTGACTCACCGAGAAGCACACCTGAGAGGGTCGTACCAGCTACTTGATCGAAGGTGTTTGTTGCGTCTGCAGTCGCAGCCACGGTCACATTGTCATCATAAGCTTGCCACCGCTTTGCCGCACTCTGCTGACCGGCACCGTTCGTAGTACCGACCGTTCCACCCTACCCCTGTCCCCGTAACCTACCATCCCCCTTCGGCGCCATCACTGCACCAGCAGCCGGTCTCGAGAGCCTTACCAGGATTCTCCTGCTTCACACTCCGCTCGGCTACTCGATCCATACCGTGCGGGTGGGTCTTGCAGGGAAGGTACGCGGGACTTTTCCACTCTCTTGTTCGATCCCATCGCACCCACATCTTGTCTAACCCTTTCACTGGTAGCTCCTCCTCGCCGTCACCGCCACCACTACCATGGCCCTTGTCCCTGCCGGCAGTGGGGGCGGGCCACCATGGTGGCGCAGTCAAGAGGCTGCAGCCCGGCCAAGTGACGCGTGTGGCCATCCGCGACGGCAAGACAATATCTATCAACGGTGAGTATCGGCACACCCGCGGCGCGGCCGTCGAGCGGTAGCGCGCAACGGCCAAGCGCAACGATGGGAGTAGCAGGCGTTCTTCGCCGCTACGACCCGCGGACAGCGCCAAAAGCGCACACGTCACACAACAACGATCGCGAGCAACGTAGACGTACAATACGTCGTCACCAATTTAGGGCACGAAAAATTCACCTCTAGAGATCGCTCTCACTCAGCTTGCATCATTCTTTGACAGTGAGGCATTGTACTGATTCATACCCTCCCCTTCCCCATTTCAGATTATATCTATGTGACTACCGCCTGGGCTCCTGGGGCGGGAGAACCCTACCTCATCGCCCGAGTCATGGAGTTTGTCACAACCGCAAGCTCGCGCAACGGCAGTGCGAGCCTCACAAATAACTCTGGCACTCTTCAAGTGCGAGCAAACTACTTCCTTCGAATGAGAGATATATCGCATCGCATCAGCAGCGACTCTCGACTTTTAGTAGCAACAATGCATTGCGATCTCCTCGCACTAGACAATGTACGCGGCCTCTGCGAAGTCAGGCATCGCGAGCTGATTGGAGAGGCGCCTGAAGTTGGCGCATGGAAGAAGAGAGACGATCACTTCTACTATCACCAATTCTTTGACCGGTATGCCCACCGCTTCTACGACGTAGTACCGACTTGGAAGTTGCAAAATGCCCCCGCCGAGGTCCTTTCATTGTTGCGCAAAAGGTATTCCTTCATCCTAGCGGAACCGGGCGTGTCCGCTGACTTGTGCGACGCTTTGCGAGGTTGTGTCATTTGCCATCAGTGGGCGAGCGGGTGAGTCACTGTATTGCCTGACTGCAACGTCGGATGTTCGCAGAAAGCACACTGACCGTCTATTGCACACTGTTCTGATTTCAGACCGGAATCGGTAAGATGCGATGTCTGTAAAAAGTACTTTCACATGCGCTGCGTGACCCCTCCGCTCACGTCAAAGCCCGCCAAGGGATATGGATGGACGTGCGCTCCTTGCTACAGGCGGCACGAGCAGACTGTAGCGCTAGAGTCCGGTGGCCTGCCTGCTTCCCTTAGCTCCTCTTCCTCCGCAAGTGCCGCTGCAATTGAGCCAGCAGCAACAGGCACGGACGCCAATGGAGCACCACTACCTGCGGCTAGCTCATTGCCTGAGGATTCTACCGTCTTGAACCAACAGTACATCAAAGCTCGGTTGGCAGCCACTGGCAGCCGAGGCGGTCGGCCGAGAAACAGCGGCGGTAGGTACAGCTGCGACATGTCCATCTTTTGACGAGCTTGTAAAATTTGTTACTGAGTACGCACCCCCGCTTCTTCTCGATAACCCTTGCAGCACGGAGAGGTTTAGACAGTGACAGCTCCTTCGCTAATACCCCGGAAGGCAGCCCTGCACCCGAAAAGACTCTCGACGACGTACGTGGGGTACGATGCACGAACGGCTGGAACTACCGTTACTTTGGGCAACATACAGATGCTCTCGACGTCCTCGACCCCCACGACTCAATCTATCCCCGCGCCACAACTCGGCATGGAAGCAAGTTCCAAACCGAGGTCCCGACCTGGGAGCAGCAGCAAGAGATGGGTCTGGGCGTACCGCTGCGAGTGGAAGAAGGAGGCAGTGTCGTGAACGCCAACAGTATTGCAAACGGCGCCACTGGCAGTGATGGAGTGCCAGCAGCTCGTCAATATCGGTCGCCGTCAAGAAGCCTAGAGGCAGGCCGAAGAAGAGTGTAATTCGAGGCGCAGGTGGCGTAGACCGGGGCACGCCTCAAGGGGGGACTCCAGCCCACCTGCTGTCACCGTGGCAGAGGGAGCCCTTGCCTCTGAGCGTGGTCGGCAACCCAGCTCCCGTAGCTACCCTCACACCGGTGCGAGAATTTGAAAGAGGTACGGATGAGAGCATCGACGTGATATGCAACCTCTGTCACCTCAGCCCGAAGAACGATCCGCAGAACAAGTTGCAGCTCTTTGAAGCGTACATGGCAAGTGCCGCTTTCCACTTTAAGCCTCTCCGCCTTACAATGTGGACTTCATGGATCGAGCGGTACAGGTCTACTCCAATCCGCAGATTTGAGCCGATTGCTGCCCTTTCGGAAGTCTCGACTAGCAGCGCAGAAGACTTCCGTATCGTTCATTGGACTCAGAAGGAGAGGAAGGCGTTCGACGCGGCAGTACGAGAGCTTGGACTGGAAATGAGGCAGATCAAGCGGCTCATTCCGACGAAGAAGCCGTCCGACATTGTACGCTATTA
The DNA here is from genome assembly GCA_029856935.1 of Cyclocarya paliurus. NCBI lineage: Eukaryota > Viridiplantae > Streptophyta > Magnoliopsida > Fagales > Juglandaceae > Cyclocarya > Cyclocarya paliurus. The sequence continues at coordinate 9,812 of JARVXP010000079.1, forward strand.
TGCCACTTGGAAGAATGAGCGAATGAAGGAAGCTCAGAGGCTGAGAAACTTGCTATCGAGAAGGCGAAGGGAAAAGGCAAAATGCCTACAGAGGCCGATGCGGAGGCACCTGCCTCTACTCGTGCGGTCTCCCCAGCCTTGTCTCTCTTTGACGAAAAGCGATGAAGGAGGCTCCGACGAACATCTCTTGCAAGATGTGCTCTACTTCATGAGTCTCCTTTCTGTTACAAGGGCCCCTACGCTTGGCCTAATCGCTTTTTGTGCTCGTACTGTGGCCTTTATTGGAGGAAGTATGCTGCTGAAGCCTCACACACAGATCTCATTGCTACAAATCCCCGGAAACACCCTTCAAGTTCCTCTGCAGAGGCTCCTGCCGGTCTTGGAGTTGCTCCTCCGGTCAAGGTGGCGAAGTTGAGGCAAGGCGACAGTGCAAGATCGGCTGCCGCAGGGCGATCTTCATCTGGCGCAGCCTCGGCTGAGACTTCCTCCCCCGCAGCTGTGCCCGTCGCTATTGCCAAGCTTGACCCGATCCGCTGCGTCATGTGTCGACGGCTCGAGCCAAAAGAAGAAGCTGCAGCAATGCCGACAATGCTCTCTCAGCGTGCACCAAGGCTGCTTTGGCCTTACAGATGCCGAGGTCGCTGCCGAGGTCTGGACTTGCGAGCCTTGTACGAACGAGAAGACGCTCGATGCAGGCTTGGTGCCGAAGTGTGTCCTGTGTCCCTTGAGCGATGGCTCAATGACTGCAGCCGCTCAACGAGCTCGCAGCGGTGCACTCGCCAACGGCAATAGCGCGAAGTCCGCTACAAATGGTAATGCGCCTGCTGGAAGTGCAGCAGCAGGTGCTGGTGCCGAGCTTTGAACGCTCTGGACGCCTTCAAGCCGACAGAATGTAACAATTGGGCTCACCTCATCTGCGCAGCCTGGATGCCGGACGTTGTCTTCACCGATGCAGAGAGGATGAAGCTAGTTGAAGGCGCTGGCCATCTGCCGCTCTGGAGGTATAGTGCTATCTGCGAAATTTGCAACACTGGCGGCACGAGCGAAGCCATTGCTACTTCGAGCCCTCATGGCGCATGCCTACAATGCTCAGATGCGAGCTGCAGGCGTACTTTCCACGTCTCATGCGCTTTCCAGAATAGCGGATACTCACTTGGCTTTGAGATCAATCCGGTCAAGATCAGTAGACGTGATGCTGTCTCTATCGCGACGTTCAAGACCGAGACAGGCCACTGGACTGCGTTGGCATACTGCAAAGCGCATCGCGATACGATCAAGGACAAGGCGACGTACGACTTCTCCGAGGTGGATCCAAAGACTGGAGCTACCGCTCTGCAGACGTACGTCAAGAGTCACAAGAGCATCTTCAGCTCGACTGCCAGCGGCCAAAGCAACGGCGAACACATCCTCGGTCAGTGCTGCAGCCTCTACTACCGGGTCTACAGTGAGCCCCTCGACGAGCGTGGACCAGACATACGCTCTGCTCAGACGAGCCAAGCGCTTCGACGTGGTCCTGAGCGAGGTGAGCAATTGGACAATCGAGGCAAGGATTCGAGCTGCCAGCGGCGAATTGGGATGAGCCCACTCCGGCTCCGCAGCAGCAGCAGCATCGGTCTACACCAGCTGCTTCGCTATCGAAGACAGAAGGCGCGAGTCAAAGTTTGCTTCCCTCCAATGGAAGGTCTCACGTCAACGGAGGCAGCAATGGCAGCAGCGTCAAACCGGCGAGGCGACCCATGGAGCGCGAGGCGATGCCACATCCGGAGTCGGCCGTGAGGAAAACGGTAGGCATGGAAGACGTAATGGAATGTCTCGCGTGCGGGACACGCCTGTCCCCCTTTTGGTGGCCTTTGCCTCGATACGCGAGCGTCCCTGACATGCCTGGACCGGGGAACAAGAGGGGCAAGAAGGTTGCAGGGTCTATACTGCAGGAGAGGGAGCTGTGTGCTGTAACATCTGCAGGGGTCCAACTTTCGCGCACATAGAGCGGGAGAGCGGGAGAAGCAAGAGAAGCAAGAGAGCAAGAGAAGCGACTGTAGCGTAGAAGGGAGCGGTCATCGATCAGCGTACCTGGAGACGCATTGGAGGAGGGCAGCGTGCATTGCTTTAACATCTCTATCGTAAATTTCCTGACTTCTCCTCCTCCTACTCATACCCTCTGAGTATCCTCACTTCTTCCTCTATATCTCTGTCACTGCAATTCAATCTGTGCACAACATCGGATTATCTGAGGAGTGAGGAATAGTGCGCTGTGAAAGTTTCTTCGACCCGATGATGACAGCTCTGGCTATATCCACACGTGATGAGGTACAAGTCTATGCATCCTCAAACCTCCCACACCTTATCCTGTCCGTCTTCTCGAGGGACACCGCGTCTGTCCATCTCCCCACCCTCCTGCGGGTACAGGCCCTTTGCATCTTTGGCCTGCTGCTCATCCCGCTGACGATGACAGCCCCTAGCACTTCCTCAAGCTTGCGTCTAGAAGTCTGCTGGGCTGTTCCATCGCGCCCCACCCCGGCTGCCGCGTCTTGGGGATCAGCAGCGAAACACAGCGCCCTCGTGTTCATCCTGTCCTTCTGGTGAGAAGCCTCATAAGCAGCCTTTGCCCTTGCATTCTCCTCTTCTACCTTTCTCTTGCGCGCTCGTCTGCGTTCTTCGTCGGCCGCTTCCGCACGCTGTCGATGTACCTCCACCTCCCGCAGGATCTCCCTCGCTCCACGCTCATCGCGGAGCTCCCGTGCGACTTGTGACGCCCAGCTCGCGCGCTTGCTCGAGAGTCTGAATTGGTCTGGTGAGAGAAGATGAAGAGGAGCGGGCCCCGTCGAGGGAGACGACAATGGCCGTAAAGGCTCAGCTCCAGTGGCTTAGCAGGAGGGGCAGAGGTGGATTTGTGGTAAGAAGAAGGAGGCTTGAGAAGGGCGAGGATCGAATCTGGATCTAGAGCGGGGAAGTAGGAGTCGGATAGACTGGGCGTGTTGTATCCAGTCGCCAATTGTTCAAGATTGCCTGTGCCGGTCCCGTTTGTGCTCGGGGATGCATGGCGAGGCTTCTCACTCGCACCTGTCGCATAGCGTTCCATGCTTGGACGAGCTCCGGCTCCACTTGGGGCGGATGCGTCTGCTGCCGCGGCCGAAGAGGCAACTTCCTTCGAGATAGACGGATTGCGCAGCGCAGTAGCCTTGAATCCAAGGCCTTCGCCTGACAGATCGCCGGCCGAGGGTCCATTGCTGACGGCGCTCCCAGTAGATTCAACTGCAGCCTTTGTGATGCTGTGGCCTTCCTTCCCGCTGTCACCAAGGTCTGCACCTGCTGCAAGAGGAACCACACTCTCAATCCGCTTCCCTTCGATCTCTTCATGGTCTTCGAAACTGCTCTCCACTCCGACTGGATCGAGCATCCTCCCTCGAGCTCCCTCAGAAGTCCACGCTCCGCCTCAGCTCGAGCAGTCGACCTCCAGTCGCCGATGGACCGGACGACTTCTAGTATGCGGGCGTCTCGGTTGGTCTCGGGTGTTGCTCCAGGTGGGGGAGTACGGACTTCAACGCCCAGGGAGCCTTGGCCCACCGAGTAGAGGAGGACAGGTGAAGAAAGGAAGGCGGTTATACGATGAGCGAGATTGATGCGGATCAAACCGGCTGCTGCTAGCACGAGAGCTGTATAGGGTCCCGTGGGCGAGTCGAGCTTGGAGAGACGTGTATTGAGGTTACCCCTCTAACATCAAGAAAGGGCGAATATAAAGTCAGCAAGGCACATTATGGCGTGTCAGATTGCAGGGAGCACATGTACTTACCACGTCACTGAAAACCAGACCGGGATACTTTCTTCTCAACTGCGCCACCCTTCTGATACTACTCGTACCAATGACACTCCCAGCGGGCAGCTCATCCAGGGTCATATATGGCAACCCATTCTTCATGACCAGGGCATCCCGGGGATCTTCTCGCTCTATGACAGCTCCTAGCATAAAACCCTCCGGCAGAGTAGTAGACAGATCTTTGAGCGAGTGGACGATAGCGTCAACAGCACCTGCTGCAAGAGCAACTTCGAGCTCTTTCGTCCAGATGGCGCGGCCTTCTCCTCCGATGACGTACAGGGCGATCGCAGATTGTGGTCGCCTGCAGTAGACATTGAAGTGATGGGAAAGGACATGGGCGAGGTGATTCCCAGTGACGAAGCCCTCGATTGCAAAGCGCTGCGAGTCGATGGTGACAAGGTCCCAGGGGCGGTGGTAAAAGCGACGATGCAGAAGAGGAAGGACCTGAGATGGCCGGGTCTGCCGATATAGACTGTACCTCCGCTTGGGTAAAACGCAGGCGAATCGACACCGAAGTGAGCATCAAGCATCCTGCTGACCAGGGAGCTTTGAACCAGTGCGAGCTGACTATTTCTACTAGCTAGCACTAGTGTCCTCTCGGGATCAAGAATCTTGCCTCACCCTCCTTCAGTGGGTTGACATTCGCAGCCCTGAGCTCGGCAGCCTTGCCCACACTCGATTGACGTGATGAAGATTCGGGCGTGGAGGCCTACTTTCCTCTTCTGTACGGAAGAAGATGCAGCGATCACCTGTCGGTGGCCGCAGACTGGACTCTGGGTGGGAAGGGACCGGGGGTGACCGGGCGGAAGTGGCTGCGATGAGGCATGAGGCACGGGACATTGTACCTCGGCCGTTCGTGATGACGAGGGAAGCGGTGGCAGCTCGGCCGATGACGATGAGGACGACTGCTCTGTGGTAGTCGCTGCCATGTTCACCGAGAAGAAGCAAGGACGAAGGTCTCACTGTCGTGGGAGCTAGGTGAAGTGAATATAGGGACCGGCAGGAAGAAGTGGATTGATAATGTGGCCCGGCGACTGAAGCCGATTAGAATCTCCTGTCTCTCCTTCCGATCCGACACCCGGCGGGAGAAGATGAGCCGCGGGCGCGTGGCAGCAGCAGCCCTCTTCACTTCTTCACCTCGGCGGAGGCAGACGATCCTTCCCTCGTCTCTTCCTACCATTGCCTCTGTGGTACCGCATCGCTCTTCAATGTGAGCTTCACCTGCTTGACGGTGAATCATTCTCTGTCACCTCCACGTTCCTCTTTCCCTAGCATGCTACTGGTCTGCTACTCCTTCGGTGCCTACTCTCCGTCACACTGGCTTAATCCCCTCGCCAGCAAGATGTCTTCCTCTGGCCCTCTGCGGGCACAGAAGCCAAGCGACACCGAACTCATCTCGCGACTCTATCGCCAGGTGCTCCGCGCATTCTACGACGACAAATTCATCGTCCTCCTAGAACAGCTGTTGCGCTTCACCATCCTGCCGCAGGATGTGCTGGCCGCTCGTTTGGGCATCCACTCCAAGGACCTACAGGTCTTGGCCCTGAGACTCGTCGACGACAAGATGCTCTGTTGCTTCAAGAGAAGCGAGAAGAGAGAAGAGCCAGAAGGCGATAGTGCTCGACGATTCTTCAAGGGGGGCAGCGATCGCAATGGTGAGCGCAAGCACTTCCCAAGAAGCTACTACTATCTTCATCCACCTCTCTTCCTGGCATCTCTCAAGTACCGTCTGCATCACATGCGACTGCATCTCGACTCGACTCTGTCCGCGGCCTCCGGCTACACTGCCTCTTTCGTGTGCCCACGGTGTTCCTTCTCGTATTCGACGCTGGATGTCGCTCATCTCCTCGATTTTTCTACGAATTCACTGCGGTGCGAGCGTCCGGGTTGCGGGGCCGAACTGGCGGAAGACGACGAAGGAGGCGAAGAAGATCGCAAAGGCAAGGAACGCATGAGGAGATTCAATGAACAATGCTCTACCTTTGTGCGAGGTCTAGAAGCACTCGAAGGCGTCAGATTGAGGTCATCGATCCAGCCGACTTCTTGTCTGACACGGCCAACTACACTTGGACCAAGCTGGACAAGTATACCGACAATTCGTCAACCAAGGGTGAAGCCTTCCCTGACTATAACTCCTTGCCCAACGCAAAGGGCACCAGAGGAGAGTATGTGGCCCCCAAGATCTCCTTGGCTGATGAGAATTCGGAAGAAGCTGCAAGAAGAATCAAAGAGGAGGAA
>JARVXP010000084.1:600000-843311 GCA_029856935.1 Cyclocarya paliurus
GGATAATGAGACAAGGAAGAGATTAGACTTAGTTTTTGGTGTTTTGGTAAATCAGATGGAAGTGGATCATAGATTATCCATTTTTTAGAGTTCATATTTTAATTTGAGTGGCTGTTTATCTTTGATTGATGCATTTTCTGTAGGGAAATAGAAGCTCATTGAGGGAGTTGGTTAACTTCCTTGACTATGCTTAATACCTCATTGTGTTCATGAATTTTTTACTCTCTGATTGCATGCCTCCTATGTATGTGCTAATTTTTCCTCTGTTGAATTGTGTGGGAATTTTTACTAGGAAGACGAAATGAAAAAGGGGGAACTGGAAGCAGATAAAGATAGAATGATGAGAGAATACAGAGCTCAACTGGATGCTGAAAGGGCACGCAAACTTGCCCAAGGAAAAAACAACTCCAGTAGTAAATATAATCACAAAAAAGGTATGTGCAATAAAGCATTCTTCTTCCTCCTCCTCTTCTTGTTCTTCTTCTTGAAGGTTATATGTGTCATTGCAGATAAGGACAAAGAATTAAAGAAACGAAGCAGCAGAAAGAGAAAGGTGCCTACAATTTATTAAATTGTTTAGCAAATTTATTTAATTTGCTGTGCTAGTCTCCCCGGAAGTTTAGGTTCCATGGGTAAGTCCTAGGGGCTCTGCCATGGGGTGGTTCCCCCATCATAAGAAAAAAATAATTATTAAATTGTTATTACTCAGATTCAACACTTGGACACTCTAGAACAGCTACAAGATCGAGTCTTCACTTTCATTATAAGGCCCTTGGGTGCCTTCCTATTTTGGAACTCCTGCCAAGCCTTTGCTCACTTGATATGAGAAAGGTGATGCTAAATCCAATGTTACCTGGCCATTCTTCCTTTGAAATTTTAGACGCATAGGGTAAGCACTTATCTAAATTCGTTACTATCACAAGGGAGCCATCCTTTTTGTGTATAATATCCTGTTGGCATGGCTCTGGTTGGACCAGTGATAGTGATGATCTTGGAGGAAATAAATTGCAACTCATGAGAGAAAGAAACTAATTTTATCAAGAGGAAGAGATTTTATTTTGAGTCAAGGGGAACCGATGAATTTGTAATAAGATCAGAAGCGCTGGTGGAACTATGATCAAGAAATTTAGGGACAGTTGAACAGCCATGCATCAAGAACTATGACCAAGGGGTTGGCCCAAGTGGTGAAGGTCTTGGTCTTGGGGTATAACTCTCTTCAAGGTCCAAGATTCAACACCTCATGGGTACAAACAATCATTTGGGGCCACACCCTCTGGTGACAAGCCAGCGATTTAACCAGTTTCGTGTAGGGAAACTTCCGAGGGTGCGGTGTATGGAACTGGGATTTACTCTGCAGGGGTAGGTCTGAAGGGCCTTGCCTTGGAGAGGTTCAAGAAAGAAAAAGATTATGTTTTGGGTTCTTCAAATCCACACAATAACTTTGTAAACTTAAACTATGGTTTCAAACTTTCAAGTCATGCCAACTCCATGCAAGTTTGGGAGGGCTTGAAGGTATACTCAAAGAAAAATAATGTTTAAACTTCAGTTTAGAATATATTGCTTCTAATTGAAAACATAGAAATTAGAAGCTTAGTCATATAAACTGGACTTCCCGGGTTCAAAACTCCACATTCACACTCATGGGGCCATCGGACTAGGATAATTTCTCCTTAAATTACCTGATGTACACTTCTAGGAAATCCCTTGCCGAGAGCTTGTGCACCACTAGGATTAGTTAGACACCCGGTGCCAATAGAAAAAAAAAAAAAAAAACAAAGAAGCTTAGAATCACAAATACTACAATTAAGATTTTGTTGTTATTTATTTTTCAAATAAAAGACTGTTAGGGATGACATGCCAATATAACTCGGTAATGAAGCAAACTAGAGAGTGGGATAGCATTAAAGCACTCTTGCATTTCAGTTGTTACAGATATTTAACACTGTGAAATGTGAGGCCCTCATTTGTCAATGCAGCATTCAAGGAGGAGGAGATCTTCTGGCTCTAGCTCCACAAGTTCATCCTCCGATTCTTCCAGTAGTGATGAAGAGGAGAGAGAATCAAGTAGATCTAAATCAAGTAGATCTAGGTCCAAGAGAACAAAGAAAGAAAAGAAGCACAAGTCAAGAACCAAGCACTCTTGCAGTGATGATGAAGAGGCTGATGGTCCCGTGCCACTTTCTAGATTCTTTGACAGTGTAAAGAGCCAACAGCATTGTTGAAGATGCTGCTTTGTACTCATCAAAGTTATGTCTCTAATATAGGATATGAATTCGTTCTTTCATAATTAGCTGCTAGCAAATATGGGTTGGATTGCTTCTTCCTTCTGGATTGGTGAGCTCTCTGATAAATATTGAGTTTCGGATACTAGCTCGTTAGAATTCATCCTGTTAGGTAATCGAACTTTATGACATATACTTTCCTGTGAGAATTCTATAAAACGTTGAGCAGGAAAATTTGAAGTTGTTATCCTCTCTCAAACAGTCATTGCTTTCGTTGGTTTGTTTAGCCCTGAATTTTTCAAATTTGACGAGACCTACTACTAATTGCACCTTGTCTCCAACCTGGTTTCAGCATGAAATGGACAACGCCGATCTAATTTTAGCATAAAATACTCTCCCTAAGTACTGATAAGCAAGAGTAAAGAAGTTCACAAGCATATCCTAGCCATTGGAAATGGTATTACACGTAGCACAAGACAAAGGTTCATCAAGGTTAGTATATGAGGTTTCCGTACAGCTCTTGTGCAAATAAACATTGTCCAATTAAGCATAAAATTGGACAAATAAACATTGTCAACAATTTTTTAATTAAATATTTGCAAGCATTGACCATGTTTTATCCTATGCAAGAGACTCGAAAACAAGTATCGAGGTCAAGGGAAAAAAAGGGGGGGGGGTTTAATTTGGTTTTTTGGATCTGCGAATAAGCACAAGATATTAAAGGAGGAGAAAACAAATCAAAACAAACAAACAGAGAGAGAGAGAGAGAGAGAGAGAGAGAGAGAGACGGAGAGAGAGCCGTTGATCAGGAGTTGGCTTAATCCAATCAATAGAACAGCAATGAAAGGGTAAACAGCCATGCAGGTTCCATTATATTTGTTCCAGTCCCTGAATTCTGCCCAAAGTAAATCAACTCCAGATCCACCCCATTTTGGAATGGAACAATATGTACAGGAAGAAATCAATCGCCCGAGTTATATAAACCAGAGAGATCACACTGATCAAATCACGATGACTAAACAAAGCATGACTCCTCATTGTTGCTGATACTCGGGGTTAAATGCAAGAGCCTCCCTATATATCAGCTCCTTCATCTGTTCCTCACTCAGTGCATGCTGCTCAAAGTCAAAGCTGAAGGGAGTCATGCACACAGGCTCGTCACTGATGTCATGCAGAGATGTCAAGTAGGGATGAGCCAATGCGTCTTCAACTGTCGGAAATAGGAAATTACATGTCAGTGTTTTCAATGGCACAAATGCCCATATAACTCCTGAAAAGGCACAAAACTTGATGGATCTACTATTGAATCATCGGAAAACTAATGTCAGAAGCTTCTTTGCATCTGTTTCACTATTTGTGGCCCAAGAAAGATGCAATTCAATAAGTGCTCATGGACAACGTTGTCATGGAAAATTTAGCTGGAAAAACCTTCTTGGGTTGGGGTTTTTTTTGGGGGGGGGGGGGGGGGGGGTGGTGGACCATGTCAAAGAATGAGTCCCTTGAATAGGAATTGTAACATTGTGAGTGGCAAGATCACAGCACCAAAATTAAACAGCTTGGTTGAGCTTGGATTGAGAAAGAACCTTGAGTCTTCATTTCAGAAGTATCCCTAAGATTTTAAGGGGAAAAATATATTTTCAAGTGGGGGGTTACATGAGTCTTTTGGAATATAAAACCATGAAACTTTTGGTACAAATATTATGATTAGACTAGTTTTCTCATACAAGGCTTAATAGAAATTAGCTCTCAGTTGATCCAAGTTGAGACTTGTATTGTTATGCACATAACATTAGGAAACAGAAACTCACCAGTAATCCTCTGTCTGGGATCAAATGTCAACATCTTTTCAACAAGGTCAATAGCTGAAGGATGGACATTAGGAAACTTTTCAGTGAAGGACTGCCGACGGTAAGGAGGGCGTTGCCGAATATACCTTTTAGCATTTTCATTCAAGGACCCCAAGTCAGCCTCTGACGGGGTGCCAATCAGCTGCAATATTAAGCATGATTAATTGTACAAAAAAAGGGACATTTGCTCTGTAAGAGCACAAAGATTGGATTTTGCATTTTTGCATGGCCGTAGAGAGGAAAATGCTTCATACTTATACGTGCTCAAGTGCATTTATGACAGTATACAGTTAAATAAGGGTGAGGTGGAAGAATGCCATTAAAATAATGCGGTTGAATAATCCTAAAATCCGATTTCAAAAGTCATCTGCTATTATATTCGGTGCCAAATTTAAGTACGGAGAATAAGCAGGTCTTCTTGAATAAAAAACAATAAGTATAAGAGACTGTAATTGGAATGACAAATTTCAAATGATCATTTTTTCCGCAGAAAACAACAGCACAGCAGTATAAACCTGGAAAACTAAAATTACCTCCAACAGCAAACTTAGCTGATGCACGTGATCTCGACCAGGAAACAAGGGCTTTCGATCCATCAACTCCATGAAAATACAACCAACCGACCATACATCAATAGCTGCAGTGTAATCTGAAGAGTTCAATAACAGCTCTGGTGCACGGTACCATCTTGTAACGACATATTCTGTCATAAAATCAGTTTCGGAGGTAACACGAGCTAGTCCAAAATCACATATTTTCAAGTCACAATTGGCATTTAAAAGAAGATTGCTGGGCTTTAAGTCTCTGTGCAGAACATTTGCAGAATGTATGTATTTCAATCCACGGAGGATCTGATATAGGAAATACTGCATAAAACATAAAAGTGGTAGTTATTTTAATCTGTGACCATATGATAGCTATGGTGAATTTTGGAAATCATAGTAAAAAGCAGAAGATCAAGAAGAGAAAGAAGCACAAAACTTCAAAAGCTGAACAAGCCAAAGCAAAAACTGGAAAGTACAAAAAAATACAGACTTCCACAAGTGATTGCAATTCTAAGTTCAGGCATAGCGAGTGGACACGCTATATAACATTCCCCATCTAGATGAGCCGACACACTATATTACATTCCCCATCTTGATTGAATGCTATATTATTCCATTCAACCACTTTATTTGTGATACCATATGATAAAGATAAGGGTAGGTGGCGTATGGGATCCCACATTGCTAGGGAATGAGAAGTTCTTGCCCTTTACAAGATTCCAATGGAGCTCCAATTGTATTATTGATTAGTCCTTTTGGAGTATAGGCCATGTGGTTTGGGCCTTCCATTGGGGCATTACATTATCACAGGAAAATAAAGATCCAAGGCTCCACAGCTTTCTAAACAACCCATCTCTATAAGGATAACATCCAACTACTTTAATTGGTTTAAGTACCATATGTATCCCACAACCCAACCCCCCCCCCCCCCCCCCAAAAAAAAAAATCTCCTTTGGAGAAGGCTTTTGACAACAAAACCCAAAACCGTTCTATTAAGGAGTTAATGTTCTTCGGTAATGCCTTTTCAGGTAGCTTATATAAGACCACAAGAAATCATTTAAAGCTGATCATTTTGAGGCTACATTGATTCTTGATCACACTGATCACCTACACTTGTCTGCTTGGTGGAAGGGTTCAGGTTCAGTGAAATGAATGGGTGAAAGCTGTTTAAGAAAGAGGGTGAAAATCACTCCAGTGGTAGCAAACAGAAATGAGATATTTCAGTCGAATGCAGACTTCTGAGTCGACTGAAGACTTCTGACGAGAGGAGGTAGATGCACAACAAGATTCAACCAGAGGTAAACTTTTAGCAGAATAGATTCAGTGCTGAACAACTTCAAGATCGTTATAAACAATCTTTTCATTGAGAGATGATGCCCCTTTGTTTTTCATAGTATTTGCTAGCTTGCTTGGACTTGGACCATTCCCTTTTTCACTTATTGAAATACTCCATTTAAAGAGGCTTTCATTCTATTATAGCTTCTGCAAGTCCAAGAGGTCTTTGATAATGCAAGTAAAGGTATCATACAGCAGATATGGTAGCAAGCTAAAGGTAAATAAATGCTTCGAATACCTGACAATGCTCCTCTGACAACGCTTGATTGGAACGAATAATCTGGTGCAGGTCAGTGTCCATTAGCTCATAGGCAATATAAACATCGTTAAATGCCTCCCTCTGTGGGGGTGGTATTATATCCCTGATTGCAACAACCTGCATGAAAATATGAGCAATATCAATCAGAAAATTAAAAAGAAAACTTCTGTAGAGCCAAATTCATATGTCTCCTGCAGGAGGTACCTAGCCCCCCCCCCCCCCCCGCGCGTCCCCCCCAAAAACCAACGAACTTTTCTTTAGTGGGTTTAGATTTAAGAGAATAAGTAAGCACGACCAAATAAACAGCTAAACAGAATGCCTACGGAATATACTGTAAACATGTGATAATGAATAACAAAGGTAAGACAATAAAACATTTCTTTTTATTGGTAAGTTACACATGCACTCGGGTGGATTCTGAACCCATAACCTAGTCTTCCTTAACTGGCCAAATCCAAAGTTAATTAATTTGTAATGAAATTGGTTGTAAAAATGCCTACAAAAACGAAGATGGTTTCACCAGGCCTAACAACCAAAATGGAGCTAAAAAAGAAAATGAGCCCCAGCTGCGTGTAATAATGAGATCTGTCCAGCTAACTAAAGAGGGGAAAAACCCAAAGTTCATAATACATTTTGCTCAAAATCTTAATTTTATCATCTGGTCCCATGATTCTACCCGACAAAACAACAGCAATGAGTTATACATTAAAATTATCTACCTAGCCACAATGATCACAACTGAGTTATTAAAGTAAAATGCAACGTAACAGTAAAAGTAATTCTAATAAGTAACTTGTCACGCCTTCCCTGCCATTTTTGAGATCGCACAAGAAAAGGATGCAGTGATAGCCGATCTCTTGGTCTTTCCTAGTGGCTCCCCTCAATGGAATGTAGAATTCATTAGGGCAGCCCAAGACTGGGAGATGGAGACTATCATAGAGCTCTATGAGGCATTGTATTCGGTAAGTATGACATAGGGTACCACAGATAAGATAACTGAAGCCCCTCCAAGAAAGGTAAATTCACGGTCAGATCATTTTACCAAGTTCTAATGAGCCCTGGAATGACCATGTTCCCATGGAAGAGTGTATGGTAAACGAAAGCTCCATCAAAAGCAGTTTTTTTCATAATGACAGCATCTTAGACAAGATCCTCACCATAGATAATTTAAGGAAACGTCGGGTAATGGTGTTGGACTGGTGTTGTATGTGTAAGAAGAATGGTGAATCGGTAGATTATTTGTTTTTACACTGCGAGGTGGCCAAGACCATGTGGGATGATTTTTTCGCGAGAATTGGATTGTTACGGGTCATGCCTATTAGACTGGTGGATTTCCTTGCAACCTGGAGAGGCCTCTGAGGCAACTCACAAGCTCACAAGTGGCAGCGATTTGGAAAATGATTCCTATTGCATGTGTTGGTGCATTTGGCAGGAGAGACATGATAGAAGCTTCGAAGTTCGTGAGAGAACAATGGATGAGCTTAAAGCTTTCTTTTTTAAAACTTTGTTCTTAATGGGGTTATTGTTTGTAATGGGCTAAATGTCCATGATCTTCTCTTTTCGATTGTAAACTCTAATTAGGTTATTCTCATGTATACTCCTTGTGTATTTGGGCTTTGCTTACTTCTATGAATAAAATTTCTTGATTATCTATATATATAAAAAAAAAAAGTAACTTGTCACGTCAAAAAGCCAACAAGCAGGGATGTGACCAAGAGGGACATGGGCCCCTCACGCCGGGGGGGGGGGGGGGGGGAACCCGGGAGTGCCCCTGTTCTGGCCAACAAGTGATGACTCATAATATGTCCTCAATCACATTCAAACTAATTAGATAATTGCCTTATTACAATTTTTTTTCAGGTATTCTCCGCTGTAGTAGAGAACACCCCCCCGGCGTTCCTTTTCTCCCTTTTAGAGGCTATCGGTTAATAACTTTCTTTCTTTCTTTATTTTTTTCCGATCAAAAAGAAAGTTACAAACAGATAGCCTGAAGAGGGAGAAAAAAGAGGGTATTCTCTACTACATTGGAGGTATACAAAGGAGTGTGGTTTGTACTTGTTAATGAATAAGAAGTAAGAACGTTAATGGTAATAACGTTTCATTTCTTATCAATAAAAATTTGTTTACCGATCAAACAAAAAAAAAATGGTAATAACGTTTCATATTCCAAAAGCCACCCAAAACTAAAATTTACTTTAAATGTGGTTTAATTCACGTCCATATAAATCAAACAGGTAATATTCTTTGTGGTTTCCTCCTTTAGCTATTACCATTTTTGGACTCGACGCTAATACACATTGTTATAGTACAGATTGCGCGTACTTAGGCCCTATCATACTCAACATCACAAGATAATTGCACTCTTCTTTAGTAAAAGAAAGCGATAACTGAATGATTAAAGATTCTTTCTTTTTTAACGAGTACTAAGAAACTACAAGAAAACGACTAATTACTTTGTTCTAAGTTGGCAAAGAATAAATACTAAGCACTCACTGACGTTTTCATGATCCATGTGGCGAAGCAGCTTGATCTCGCGGAGAGTCCTCTTGGCGTCGATCTTGTTGTCGAACGCATTCGCAATCTTTTTTATAGCCACGTGTTCGTTCGCCTCCGAGTTCAAAAACGAGCTAGGGAAATTCATAATCCAAAGATAAAGAAAATCAAAATCACAGATTACCTCTCAGAAATTCAGAGAGAGAGAGAGAGAGAGAGAGAGACCAAACGATGCCGTATGCGCCTTTGCCGATGGGCATGATGGGGGGCTTGTACTTGGCTGTAACCTCAAAGATGTTGCCGAAGATGTTGTACTGAATGAATCTCCCTCCGTGACTCAACGTCGCCGATATGTTCTCCATCCCCATGGCCTGTTCCGGTTGCGGTTGCTGTGGCTGCGGGTCAGGCTGGGCATCCGTCATTACAGCGTCGGCCGGTGGAGGTGGCCCTCCTGCTGCGTCCATTTCCTTTTGGCAATAATTTTCCTTCTCTCAGCTTTTTGCTCTCTCAAAGTTGGTGTAGAAGTAATAAAAGCCCTAACGAATGATTGAGTGCCCCTGCCTGGTCCTGTTATCTCTTTACTTAAACAGATCTATTACCTTCCTGGCATTAACTCTCTGGACTTTCCTCTCTCTCTCTCTCTCTCTGTCTCTCTGATACTGTTTTCAGTCTCCAAGCATTTCTTTATATTATTAAAATAAATATATGACGGAATAATCGTACATATTAATTATTTATACCTTTATTTCTTTCTTCTTTTTACCATTTTTATTAAGAGTAATAATATACATTATAGTCTCATTATATTTTTAGCTCATTATGTATATCATTCAATAAACGATCATCTAGATAATAAATACGTCAGATTTTACATAATCCTAATTTTTTTATTGATAAGAATATTTGGACATATTTGTTACAGTTACGTTCATAATATATATCCATTGGGACTTGACTTATTAGGGATGGAGAGAAATCGATAAAACTTGTTGGAATCGATCAGCATCGGCTGTTAAATGTTAGAACCGGTCGAAACCGATAAGGAATCGATAGATCATCCCGACAGAAACCGACTAATCATCCTTACCTTGATCTTAATAATCTGTTTTAAAGAAAAAGAAAATGCCATCATTCTTTTAGATTAAATTATTGTCTTCATCTTTGATTTGATATTTAAATTAAAAACTTTTATTCATCATTCTTACACATAACATGTCACGTATCATACATCATACTTTTTTTTTTCTTATCAAATATATGGTATATGAATTATGAGTAAAATAATTCAGTTAGTTTAAAAATAATAAAAATAAAATAAAATAATTTTTAATATATGATGTGTAGAGATGAGAGTAGCCACGCTGATTTAAAAATATCTTAACTCTGCACAACAACGAATTTTATATTTTCCCTTCTTATGTTTTCGTGTTTTCAATTTAATTTTGCCATTTTGTGTTTTTGTTTTTGAGACAAAAGAGGTGTACTGAGCCCAACTAATGAGGAGTAAGTGGAGGCCCAGAAGCCTGCTCATGAAACAAATAGGAACTCGGCCCATTAGGAGTAACAAGCACAAACCACATTTGCATTTCACAATTGACTAGCATCTACAACTAATTCCATGGAGTTAGGGGGATCGTCATTTAAAATACAAAATTAGGTTAAACCAGAGACCCAGAAAAATCCAATAAGATAAAACTTATCATAGTTTTCACCTTTTTCAAAATTAATTAATTTATTTATTTATATTTGAATCAAATCATTAATTATTTTAAATTATAATTAGTCCCTTCCATAAATATATATATTAATATATATTAATATTAAAGGCCCAATTAATGAACTTTCTTCAAGAAACTGAGCAAAGAAAAAGGCGTAGATGGCGTAATTTCCACTTCCCGTATACAACAGCTCTTCTTGTATAATGAAAGCACATCAACGTCCAAGCATATCCGAAAGAGTATTTATATTCCAACAAATTATTATCACTGGATAAAACAACCTATATTTTACAAATTAATATAATTTGATGTAATATGTTAAGTTATAAAACTATCTCTCGTGTCATATTAAGGCACTATTTTTTTATAAGTGACAATCAAATTTATATAATATTGTTTTAAAAAAATACACATAGTCTAAGAATTTAAAACACTTCAATATTTAAATTATTTTTATTTTTATTCATCTAATACAAAATACTACATATTATACACGCAGTATCCATTCGATATTACATATTAAGGGTAATGTTACATATAAAATTTATGGTTTAAAAATACACATACATACAAAATATTACATATTAAGAGTAATGTTATATAAAGATTCTGCAAGCGTTATACACTCATTTAAAAGAAAAAATGGAATTAATCTATTATTAAAAAAAATTAGTTTTTTTTCTCATTTAAAAAAAAAAAGCAAAAATTTTTATTAAAAAATTAATTTTTTTATGTGAATATTATATATATATTTTAAAAATATATGATGTTTATGTAAGACTGTTCATCCGGGCCGGATTTTTTTTCCGGCCCGGTCCGAAACCCGGATAACCGGATTCCGGTTCCGGGTTCCGGCCCGGATGAAATCCGGGTCGAAATCCGCATTATAAAACCCGGATTAATCCGGGCCGGATCCGGTTATCAAACCTGGGTTCCGGATTTAACATCTGGTACCCGGGTTATATATAAAAACAAAAAACCCTCATTCTGCCGTCTTCGTTATCCTGTCTCTCTCTCGCTCAAAATCCAGCTCCAAACCCTCGTCCCTGCCTCCGTAGCTCTGCATCTCTCTCTCTTTCGCCCGAAGTGTCGAAGGAAAACCGTAGCTCTCGATCTCTCCTCTTGCCCAAAGTCCAAACCGAAACCCTAGCTTTCTCTCTTCAGTCTCTTGCCCGTAATAAAGGGAAGAAGCCTTCTGTCTTCTCTTCTCTGTCTAACTTCTCTCTCTCTCGACCGAGCGCCGAAACCACAACCATCGTCGCCGGTGCTATCAGAGGCCACCGTCCACAGAAGACAGAAGCCTTTTTGCTACTCTTGGTATGTTCCTCTCTCTCTCTCTCTCTCTCTCTCTCTCTCTCTCTCTCTCTCTCTCTCTCTCTCTCTCTGTTTTGAGCGTTTATATCTCCTCTTAGGGGGAGGTTTCTTTTGTATCTAGAGTATGTTGGGGAAGCCGAAACCCTAGCCATCGTCGCCGGTGACTAGTAGAGCTGCCGTTTGGCAAGATCTCATCTTTTCTTTTTGGGTTTTATTTCGTAGATCTATAACCTGTTATGTTGTGGTAGTGCGTGAGTAGTGTTTTGGTTGGCCAGATCTACTGTTTCTCTATTAATTTCTTGCATTGTCATTGAATTTGTGAGACTGGACTCAAATGGCGAAAAGGGTATTGACCAGAAGTTCTGTTGGGGTCCATCTCAGTAATTATTACTGCAATGGAAGCTCTTGTTGGGCTTCATCTCAGTCATTGTTGAACTTTTCTTTAAGCATATTCTATTGGTTGAACTTTTCTTTAAGCATATATATATATATATGAAAGTTTGGATATCCCTTTTGTATGACCAACTTGCGTAGGTATTTAAGGAAATATGCATAAATAAAGGTTTTAGATCTGAATTCCTGTGGTGTCTTAAAAGAAAAACATTTGATGGGTTGACTAATCTCTGAAAGTCTAATTTACTAGAATGTGCTTATGTTCTCTTATATTTTTGCTTGCAGAGATTTGTCATACAATAATTTAGTTGGGAGCTTTCCTCCTCGGGCCAGTGAAGAAAATTTACAACTGTATGTTTACTGTTACTTATCCCTTTGTTTTCCAGTTGTGGTACTTAATGCTTCTATGTGCCTTTTTTTCAATAGTATGATCTTCTAGTTCTAGAATAACTTATTTCTAACTTATTTCTTCTTAATAACGATTCCAAAAAGTTGTATTTTCTACATGGTCTTTTATTCTGCGCATCCATTTAAATGTTTGTGGAACTAACTTTTGTTTTTCATGGGATGTAATATGCAGTAACTTAGTTGCTAACAACTTCACAATTAGAAGTTCAAACAACAGGTGATTCTCTGTTGTTTTTTACTTGTACTGCACGAGTCTTCCATGGTAAATAGTTACTTTGCACTTCAACTACAATGTTGTTGCCTTATTCTGCAATTGCTGTGGATGTCTTTCCAATTATGGCTAGTCACTCTGTAAGCAGTATTATTGAGGTTTTCAATATACTTATTTGTTCTGATAGATATTTTCTTGCAGTTTCGTGAAAACATTATTCTAAGTCATTCTATTCTATGAGCAATATACTGCTTTAGTAAGTATAAATAAATAATATTTTCTGCTGTCTAGCAAAAAAACTTGTAGATGATATACAGAGAAATTGCAACAAAACAACTACATATAAAAAAATGAGAAGTTTTTATGTTATAGTTGCAAAAAATAGCGACTTCACAAGTTTCTGATTTCTGTTTCTGGTGTTTCAGGGATCCTCATGCAATAGAGACAGAGAGAAGATATCTTCTTCTCTTTAGGGATGAGAAGACTTCTGGAGAGCATTTGTATAGATAGTCCTTTGTTTGGGGGGGGGGGGAGGGGAGGATTTCTTAGCAAAGTAGTTCATGTTTGTTGTTGTTTATTGGAATTTGATTAAAGCAATATGTGTTTTGTAATGTTATTAGCAAATTAGTTCAAATAATGTATAATGTAGTGAATTGCATTGTGTATGTCGCATGCATTTTACATGATGAATATTGGATTTTTTTATTTATTTTTACATGCATTTAGTTAAAAAGTTAATTAGTTGTTTATAGATTTAGCTATTTTTGACATAAATTTAGTTTTCCATTTTGATATATTTTTTTTATTATGGACAACGTTCAATCCATTAGTATTATGCTTTTCCATATGACTTCCTGAATTTTTTTTAATAAAATATAAGCTTTTATATATATAAAAAAAATGCTTTTCAACAAGATTATTTTTTGAAAAATTGTAAATAAAATAGAAGCTTTTTGATAAAAAAAAAATTGCTCTTCAACATTTTTTTTTTTTTTGAAAAAGAGATTAACATATAGATTTTAGTTATAAAAATTTGAAAAACAAAAAACCGGGTATAACCCGGAACCCGGATTTCCGGGTTATAAAAACCCGGATTCACCCGGGTTCCGGCCCGGATTTGACCAGGATCAACCCGGTCCGGGTTCCGGCCCGGATTGGATATCCGGGTTCCCGGGTCGGAACCCGGATGAACACTTATGTTTATGCACTCAATCACTGTAAATATTATTTTTTAAATATTAATATCATCCCACTTAATGTACGATGGACGCGACCATTATCTTTTCCATCGTTACGCTAATGTCGCCTCTCGCATTGGACTCATGTACACACACGACTAGGAATCACAGAGAAATACTTGGACGTCTGGTTGCAAATTGGAACGCGGAAAAGTTAACTGGACTTTCGAGTGAGGGACGAGAGGCCCAGGATTATCTCTGTGACCGGATTAGCCCAAAGAATAAGAAGGCTGGAGGAGAGAGCAATCGCAAAAGCTCAAAAAGCACCCACCATTTGTTTCACTATTTTTATTTTTTTATTTTTGTAATCCACCATTTTTTCACTTAGATTTGGATAGTCTATTATATTAAGTATCGATGTGTGTTTTTTTAAAAATATTAATGACGTGTTCACATTAAAATGTGCATTATTTTGGTAAAAATATTCTATATAGTGTGCACTAAAAACATTTTTAGTTGAGCGTTGGATCAATATAAATGTTTTAATCATAAAAAAAATTTATAAAAATAAATTAATAAATTGATAAAATTTTATGTGGTACGTTAGATTGTAAAATTATTTTTATTATAAATTAAATCTAAAATATCATATATATTATGTCGATTTACTTTTATAAAATCGGATAAATTGATCA
Organism: Cyclocarya paliurus; assembly: GCA_029856935.1. NCBI lineage: Eukaryota > Viridiplantae > Streptophyta > Magnoliopsida > Fagales > Juglandaceae > Cyclocarya > Cyclocarya paliurus. Next base: position 614,619 of record JARVXP010000084.1, read on the forward strand.
AAAGTGAAAGCTGCCTTTGTTCAACGTACACGAGCATGACTTGCTTGAATTGTTCTCTGGAACTATATATTTTCTGTTTTTAAAAAATTATATATATTTATATACGATTTGTCTATGACTCTATGCCATTAAAAAAGTTGGCAAAATGGTTAATAAAATAATAAAAATTTTATGTATAGTTATTTTTTAGTATTCTTTTGTGTACTTAAATATTAACGTAATTAGCAGTATCATTTTTTATAATATAAAATAATTATTTTAACCGATTACAGTAATAGAAGTGTAATAAATACGTTAAAATGGTCGAATACAGCATAACTCATAAAATAAAGAGAGAGAAGAAAGTGTAGTCAGGACAATAGTACTCATGCTTTAGTACTTCGTTATTTCCTAAGCGGGCTTATAGAGTAGGAGACGAAAAAAACTATACGGTGGTTGTCATGCTTCATTTGATGCGAATCCTTATATCCAAATTCCATACCGAATCCAACAAATAACATTTCACTACACAAGGCATAATTCTAATTTCATACGGAATTAATTACAAACTAGTACCTGATCATGTTCACACGTACGTACGTGCAAGTGGCACTATTACTATTTATAAATTATGCAAAGCAACAGAACTTCCTGATTAAAAAACACGTACCCCATATATATATATATATATATATATATATATATATATTCTCAATCGAGTTTAATTTAAAAATATTATGGGAAAGTAGGACTTGAATTAATGGCCCCTAGATAGCCTAAAAATTTACAGTACTGACGAATACCTAAACTTGCATGCAGTTGCAGCACTGTTCATGCTCAGGAGGGGCGCTTAGTTAGATCGAAGCTGGTCAACATGGAAGGAAGAAGAGGAGCCTGATATTTAGAAGGCCAGCAGGGTTCGTGCATGGCAGCTGTACGTCCAGTACTGCACCAGACGGAGATCGAGAGAGAGGGATATATTAAATATGCATGCAAACAGATCATAGAGGCCGAGTGAACAGTGCTTCTTTACAAAGTGGAAATCATGCAAGGAAGAAAGCGTGACAAGTGGGATATGATCTTTCTTGTTCACCAACACAATATTAATTAATAATGACAACCCCTTGCTGGCCTGCATGCCTGGCCAGCTGCGCGCAGTCGGCGCTCCCCTCCTCATTTCTCTCCTATTCTGCTCGCCTAACCTAGCTTATTTATAGCTTCGTTAATTAATTCAGGCGCTACCCTCCTCATTTCTCTCCTCTTCTGCTCGCCTAACATAGCTTATTTATAGCTTCGTTAATTAATTCATGATGTCAAAACAATATAAATAACTTCATCATTAAGTTATTTTCTAGAGCTCTGGATCGCACACTTGTCAACCTTGGAGGGAAAAATATATTGCCACCGCGCCTACGTACAAAGGTACGACGTACATACTCCTGTCCACTCCCATTAGTCAAAGATGATGAATCATTGTGTACTAGTTTTTTGTCATATTTAAGACTTGCACGTAATATTATTATTTTTTAATAATATATATATATATATATTAGTTCAAAAAAGTAATTTAAACCCACAATTTCTAATCTACTTAGAAATATTTTAGAAATGTCATTTATTTTCAAGGTGTCATTTTTGCATATTCACCTATCATAATAAAAATATTTATATAGTTCCTCATTAATTACTCAGGACCAATTAATTATATAGGATGGTCCCAATAATAATCCCATAGGACTAGATAGTAATAGATACTACGACAAGGATAAAAAGTACAGCATCTAGAACTAAATTCAAAAGGGTGATATTGTAGTTTTATGTAAAAACAATGGCATTTTGCTAGCATTTTATACATATCCCATGCATTTAGCCACTAGTAGTGGTACTAGTGGCTCTCCTTTCCTTCTGTTATTGTTTTACTTATTTATTTATTGTTCTTTGGACGGCTTCCCTGCCCTTTTTTCCTTATAAATTGTCGCATCTCTCTCTCTTTCTCTGTTCTGTGTAGAAAGAAAACGGAAAGGAAGAAGCTAAGAAAAACCAATTACGATGGCTCTCAAACTTTGTTTTTCCGCTTCTCAACCTCCAAAGCTGCCTTCTTTTGCTCTCCCACAGAAGTCCAGCCTCAGATCTCCCAAGTTCTTCATGGCCTCAACCCTTCGCTCTGGCTCCAAGTGAGTGGTTTTTCCTTCAGTTTCTGGGTTTTTCTAAAGACTCTCACGCATTCATATCTGTGGAATAATCAATGGATCTTCGTATAGTTTCTTTTTGTAGAGCTGTTTATGGATCTGGGTCTTTGTTTTTTATTTTTAACCTGTGATTTTGGCTCACGCCTGCATATGCGTATCTTTTGATCTTATTATTTGTTTTTACGGATCAAAAAATTATTTGCTTTGAATGTGAGATGATGCCTCTTCTGCCTTATATCTAATTTTTAATTACCCTACAAGGGCATTTGTTTCTCAAGTGATTATTGGTGATCTTCGAGATATTTCTATGTTTTTTAATATTTCCCTTCTTTCTAGCTTTTGTTGATTCCAGTTTGGTCCTTTATTTATTCTAGATTGAACTCATTGATACAAGAGATCATTGAGATAGATTTAGTTGCTACAGTTGTTGAGCTTTCAAGCTTCTATTTCTAAGACTTTATTGATGGCTCTAATTCCATTTCACCTATCAATATGAAATGTATGAAATCTTTCTGTTCTTGTATGTATGCTGTATGTAGTAGTTTTTCAATGGTTTTGCTATAATATGTGGAGATCGTGCTTTTGTTGTTTCTGCTCATTCTTCTTATACGGTTGATGATTCTATATTTGGTTGTGAATGATCTTGCTCGTTCTTCTTAATGTGTGCTTGGTGTGGTCTCCAAAAGCCAGGAAAGTAAGAGAAAACTACAAATGATACGGAAAATGTATTCTACCATGCATTTTGAAAGCTGTTTTTTAGAAGTCGCTCTGATGTTTTATTTCTCTACAAGACTCAAATGTTTGTTTTATCTGTAATTTTTCTGTATTCTTATCTAAGAAACAATGGTACAGGCAAAGAAACCTTATCAAATATTTTCCTATATGTTTTCATTTTTTAAAAGCAATTCCTTCAAAAATTGTCAAGACTCAGATCTAATTGTGTCATTGACCTTGATTTTCATTTCATGCTGTTTCGTGGTTTGCATATACTCTTGCATTACCTAGTTTTCTATGTGGTTTGTGATTTTGATGCCTAGTTTATTATATGTTTGTCTTTTTCACTAAGTTGGATGGAGGTGGTTAGGATATTTATTATATTAATTAATTTATCATTTGGTAGAACGTCTATTTTGTTTTGCAGTAATTTCTTCTCTATTGTATTGATGCTTTTGGTTAGAGTTTTTGTCATCTTTAGTTTTTTTCCTCTTTTGGTTTGTTTTTGTTGGCAGTGTGTGTTAATGAATGCGTAGGTTTCTGATGTCTCATTCATCTTTGGTGGAAAACTTGTTGGAAACTTATGCTTTGAGAAAACAATTTACATGCCTAAATTTTTTAGTTTTCCCCTAATGAGTGGATTCATTTTTAAGGACCATATCATTTAGAATTTGGGGTTGTTTTTAAGTTTACATTTATTTGTTTAATTTAGTGGATGCATGATTGCCCAGCTGTTGTTTTCTCATGCTTTTGTCTGTGAGCGGTTTTGTCTTCAGCTGGGAATCTTGATGCATGTCTACAGTTGTCCATGGTTGGACTTTGTGGGCCTTCTCTCTCTCTCTCTCTCTCTCTCTCTCCCCCCCCCCCCCACCCAAAAAAAAAAAAACAGCGTGTTACTGTAGGCTTGTTTTATCTTTGTGCATGTCAATTTCATAATGGTGATACTTTGTGCGTAAGTCAATATACTCACTGGCATAATACCATTATTAGGGCTTAAATTGTTTCCCACCAGATCACTTCTTAATTTTTTGATGGTTTAACATGATGTGATACATTTGCAATAATTTTTCTTTTAATTTGTCTTAGTCTGTCACCCGGCAGGGTACTATACTGTCTAGTGGTCAAAGGGTGGGCTTGAGGTGAGATGTACACTTAGTCATCTAGGATGTAATTCCGTATTAGGAGTTCCCCTGGATTACCCGATACACGGTTATGATAGGAGGGTCGTGTATTCGGGCCCGACCATGGTAAGGTTCCACATCATCAAAAGAATGTATTTTAGCATCTCAACCTATGGAGGCATGCTGGTGACACTTCTTCTTACATTAGAATATGGAGTTTTTCTTTGGGACATTTTTCTCTCTCTCCATTTTTGGTTCCTTTTATCCTTTTATTTTATGATTTAAATTCAGTACTTCTGTTATCATTTTTCTTGGTTTTAATAGTAATTTGGCGTTTAGTCATCTGCAGTCCTTTGTGGAATTAGCTTAATCATCTATATCGTTCCCATGGATATAACAGTATGTTCTTCTTCTGTTCTGCTGAAAATCATTTACCCTGTCATTTCACATAACCCTAGATATTCTTTTAGGATCTCAATTTGTTTTAATTGGAAATTGGTTTCCTTGTTCCTTTGGGTTTTGTTAGTTGGAACGCTGTTCCCGGAAACACCTTTGCCAATAAAAAAAATAAATTTTTTTCAGTTCATCATAAACCACATATTTAGGAGCAATCCTTTGATGGATGTTATGTGATGAATCCTTTCCAAAATGAAGTTCTTTTAGGGATCTAACTAATTTCTTGCTTGAAGAATTGCATCAAACTGCTTAGTCTGGGAATCAGAACCTTACCTATCCTTTATTGGCAGTCTGTTAGAAAAAAAAAAGTGTGCAATCAAACAATTTATTTTACCCATTACTTCTCCAAAGCTTTTGTCAAACTCAATGCATTTTCTTGTAGATCATCTGATAGCTCAACTTCCTTAGTTCCTGTAATGCTGTCATATGGAGGAGAAAAGTGTGGGGAGGTAGTGATGTACCCAATCCACTTTTTGTCCTTCTCAGTACTAAATTAGCTTTTAAACATATCTGCATTACTTGAATGTACATATCAAATGTGGTTGAACTAAAGACTAGGGTCCTGGGCATATACTGTAACTATGTCTCCACGCCTTAGTTCATGTACTGAATGTGATGTGGCATGAATGAACTTCAGATAATGACATTGCATTGGTGTTGTCTTCTGTTGGGTCATTGTAAACTGGTGTGCCATTCTTGTGACAAGCACATTCTTAACTGTTTCCATTTTGGTTGGTAGGACAATCTAATATCAAATTCTTCCATCTATGCACAGGGAGGTTGACAATCCAAAGAAGCCTTTTACGCCACCTCGGGAGGTTCATGTTCAAGTCACCCACTCGATGCCACCACAAAAAATTGAGATCTTTAAATCCATGGAGGATTGGGCTGAACAGAATATTTTGGTTCACCTGAAGCCAGTTGAGAAGTGCTGGCAACCACAGGATTTCCTGCCAGACCCTGCCTCTGATGGTTTTCACGATCAAGTCAAGGAATTAAGGGAGAGGGCAAAGGAGATTCCGGATGATTACCTTGTTGTTTTGGTTGGGGATATGATTACAGAAGAAGCCCTTCCAACTTATCAAACAATGCTTAATACCTTGGATGGAGTTCGGGATGAAACAGGTGCAAGCCTTACTTCTTGGGCAATTTGGACAAGGGCATGGACAGCTGAAGAAAACAGGCATGGGGACCTACTCAATAAGTATCTCTACCTTACCGGACGAGTAGACATGAGGCAAATTGAGAAGACAATTCAGTATTTGATTGGGTCCGGAATGGTGAGGTCCTTGCCACATATATTGAGGAGTCTTCTCTCAAATCTTTGCAATTGTAGACATACAGACCACCACTCATAGTTCCACATGTAGACTCGTAGAATAGATTTAGCCCTTGTTTGGATTCATAACTCACTTCAACTCATCTCAACTATCTCATCTCATCATTACAACTTTCTCAAATTTTCACACAAAATATAATAAACAATTCAACTTTTTTAAATCTCAAAATAATAATAATAATAAAAATAATATTTTAATAATATTTTATTCAATTCATCTAAAACCTCATCTCAACTCATCTCTGAATCCAAACGGGGCTGTTGTTAGATCCTTTGCATTACACATAGTTGGTGGGTCCTTTACTATTCATGCTAGGGTTTGCTGTTTGGTGTGTTGGAAGCCAAAATATGAAACTTCCACAGATCAACGCTTTTTTTTTTTTTTTATGCATAAATGTATGTAAGGCTTTCACACAAAATCACAAGCATGCTCACTTCATGTCTGTTTTTACCTTTTCTGGTTTATTGTTCCATCTTTTGAAGCTTGATGAATACTTTGAATCGTATTTAATTCATGCAACTTTCCTGTAATTTACCTCTTAAAATCCTGTTTTAAAAGCAAAATATGAGTTCTTCCTTGAGGACAAGGCATCATATCCAAAGTAGTTTCTTTTTAAAGTGGAGGTCATCCAAAAAATAAGTAGCTGATCTAGTTGTTTTAATAAATTTCTTTTTGTTAAATCTATCACCATCCCTGATTGATCCTTGACTTTGATTTTCTTTATATCTTTCCTCATAGGATCCTCGAACAGAAAATAGTCCATACCTTGGATTCATCTATACTGCTTTCCAAGAAAGGGCAACCTTTATCTCCCATGGGAACACTGCCAGGCTTGCCAAGGAGCATGGGGACATGAATTTGGCACAAATATGTGGCACAATTGCATCAGACGAGAAGCGCCATGAAACTGCCTACACCAAGATAGTTGAAAAGCTATTGGAGATTGATCCTGATGGAGCTGTCTTGGCATTTGCTGACATGATGAGGAAGAAAATCTCCATGCCAGCCCACCTGATGTATGATGGCCGTGATGATAATCTTTTTGAGCACTTTTCAGCTGTTGCGCAGCGGCTAGGGGTTTATACTGCCAAGGACTATGCCGATATATTGGAGTTTTTGGTCGGCAGATGGAAAGTGGAGAAGCTAACTGGCCTTTCAGCCGAGGGGCGAAAAGCACAGGATTATGTTTGTGGGTTACCTCCAAGAATTAGAAGGCTAGAGGAGAGAGCTCAAGGAAGGGCCAAGCAAGCTCCCACCATTCCGTTCAGTTGGATTTTTGATAGAAATGTGAAGCTCTAAGTGCAGCAGTATGGAACGAAAAGGTCTACTCTCCTGCAAGTCCCTTCTCAATAAAATCATAAAATGGAGTCAGAAGTTTTCGAGCTGCTTTTTGTTTCTGATTCCATTATAATGTTCCATCAGTATGCAGAGAATTTGTTGGGAGGTGACTTGGTTGTAGATACAGTTTTTATCTGTCATTAGATATGCAGATAGGGACAGTGGTAGTCTTGATGTTGTGTTCTTTAAAAGTATCTCGTACGAGTCTCTGTTCCTCCATAGTTTGTCTGGAGTGTAAGAAACGTTCTTTATGGCAATTATAATGCTGATGGCAATCTCGAATTCTCCAAATTGATGACATTTTTTGCCCGCCCTCTAACATTTTAGTTTTTACATATGCTGGAGTTAATTGTTCAGCTTATCTGGTGAAGAATAATCTTCATTTAGTCAGCACAGGTCACGAGGCCATTGAAATTATATGCCTCCGTCAGATTAGAAGTTAGTAGCGACTCTGGTTCTGTCAATCTTACAGCAGAAATTAAAATCTGGAATTGTTGATTTAAACTTGTTTTATTTTGTAGATAGAATGGTATGGCCATAAGAATTGAGATGTTGGTTCATAATGATAAAGAGAATCTTTATAGTTCCAAAATCAGTATATCTATGTATCGTCAATCTCTATCAAGTTATCAACTAAAATCGAAATCTACTTCCTGTAGCTCAGCAGGTGGTGTTGTAAGGTCCGCAGGTTGTCCCAATATAGGTCCAGGGGAGGTGTTGTGGTTCAGCAGGCGGCAAGAGTTGTAGGGATCAATATTTTATTTTCCACCCATTTCTGGAAGAAAAATTGTATTTCCAAGTCGGATATGGAGGACACTGTATAATTTAATTGAGACTGACTTGCGAATATTCTTGAAAAGTTTAATGGGGGAGCCGCTAATAATAACGGTATTCATCTAAGCTAACCCAGACCAATGAATTTTCTTTTCCGGGGCAGAAAGTTCAACTAAAACTGAGATATACATGGGTCCTATTGGCTGAATCGTAAAAGAAAATTCTAACTTCCGGAATTGTTTAATGATAGACAGCACAAAAAAGGGGCGACAACACACAGATGGAACAAAAAGACGCCAATTCCACCTACTTCAAGCAAGCTGCTACTTATTTCACAGAGATTAGTTAAAGTAGTTGAACTCCAAGACCAACTTCAAGTTCACCTAATTTCCCTCCACTTCTGTTACCTGTCCTGACCAGTAGTGAAGAACTCAAATCTATCTATAAATTCCCTAACCCTTCTCTCCCCAAAACATCAAAGTCCCAAAGTCTTCTCTGTACTTTCTTTTCTCAACACATTAGTACTTTGGTTTCCCTGACTCCTATACTCAATCTCAAAGTTAGAAGAAACTTCAGATGGAGTTGTTTTATCCCTGTTCACGCATTGTTCCTATACTGGCCATGGTTGTGGTCTTGATTATTCCTGTTTATGGCCAGATTGGCACCCCATGCAACACCTCAATGATTTCAAGCTTCACCCCTTGCCTGAGCTTTGTAACAAATAGCACTGCAAATGGTACCTCACCAAGTGCAGACTGCTGCAATTCGCTCAAGTCCCTCACAAGTGGCGGCAAGGACTGTTTGTGCCTCATTGTAACCGGAAATGCTCCCTTACAAGTACCTATTAATCGGTCTTTGGCCATCTCTCTCCCTCGTGCTTGTAATATGCCTGGAGTTCCCCTCCAATGCAAAGGTAAAAACTTCATGAAGAACATATCATTGGAATTTAATTAGCTGTATATTGAGATTCTAATGCAAGCTTTTCTTAACATTTGCAGCCTCTGGCGCACCTATTCCTGCTCCAGGTACCTTTCATTTACTTGGAAATATCCCTGTTTTTACCGATTGTTAATGAAATTTTGGGATGTCACACTTACATGTTTCAAATTCATTTGCAGGTCCTGTCTCGCTTGAGCCAACATCTTCCCCTGGACTCTCTCCAACTCCTAGTCCTAAAGGTACTATTACTACTATGAAAAGGCATATGTGTAATGGTTTTGATTTTTGGTGCTAGTGATACTTGATGTTAATGCCAAATCATTTTGCTTTCTTGAGCGTGCAGCTTCTTCAGTCCCAGAGCCCACATCACCTGCTCAGGCACCACAATCTGACACAACCCCGCTCATAACTCCGTCATCTCCAACAGTGGATTCTGAAGCTCCGACTGCAACCACTAGAAGCCGCCCGGTTCTGACCCCATCGGCCGCCATGCCCTCTCACAGTCTCTCACCATCCTTTCTGCTACTTGTGTTAGGAGTTTCTGTTTTGAGCTATTACTGGTAGCTTGCAGTATGCTTGCGCTTTGACATTGTTTGATGAGTGTTCTTTTAATGTGAGGGTGTGCACTATTATTTGGGCTCCTTGGGATTGATAATTGAGAGCCATATTGGGTGATTGTTTATTTATGTGAGAATGTATTCTTTGTAATACACATGCATGTGTTAGTGGAAATAAAGATTTAAAGGTCCACCGACCAAGTTTATAAGCTTCAGTTTATTTTTAGCTCAAATCGGACATGCTATGGCTCACATACGCACTATACATAATTTTTTATTTTTTTATTTTTCTCTCTTACAAAATATGCGGTATATGGATAATGAATGGAAGAACTCAATTAGTTTAAGAGAATAAAATAAAATAAAATAATTTAAAAATAAAAATAAGTGTAGTGTATGATTTATAGGAACGATGAATAGTAAAACTCTATAATAAATATGTTCAATTTCAACTAAAATTGGACCAAACCTGTTCCCAAAGAGCGATGGATGGGAAAGGAAAAGAGTAAGGGGTAGTTTTGGAAATGGAGCTAGAATTAGAAGGCCTTTGTGTGAAACACTGAAACTGCCTTTGAACAACACGGAAAAATGGACGTAAATAAGGTGGAAACCAAAGGACCTTCTCGGAATTCTGGCCACTTTTTTAACAGCAGCTCTCCCGCCACGCACCCACCCGTTCTGACTAGCAGATCCCAAATACCGAACCCCTCTCTCTCTCTCTCTCTCTCTCAATCTCCCTCTCTCTCTCCCTCCCACCAAATGACTCTCAGACTTTTCCCAAAGATATCAAAATTCCACACATCCGTGATCGCCGCCTTCGCAATGCCGCTTATCACCCTCGTCCTTGCTGCCGCTGCTACCGGCCCACCACCTTCGAGCTGCACCCAGGAGCTTGTTCTTTTCTCCCCATGCTTGCCCTACATCTCGTCTCCGCCAAACAACCTCTCCGGCACGCCCTCCGAAAACTGTTGCAACACCTTCTCATCGTCTTTAAATTCTAGCAACAATGGAATTTGCCTCTGCTACCTTGTCCGGGAGTCATCCATTCTGGGGTTTCCGGTCAATGGCACCAGGCTGCTCTCTCTACCTTTGGTCTGTCCGCTACCCAGAGAGGACAGTTCTAACAGGACTGAATCTTTGGAGTCACTTTGCTCAGGTTCGAAAACCCAAACCCAGACCTAATTGGTTTCTTGAATCTTGAGCTTTCCTTGACTCAAACTTTACTTTCCATGGAAGTTTTTGCGTATCTTAGATAGATTTGCGAGGATGTTCGTGTCTCTTTAATTACAGGGAAAATAACATCAAAGATAATACCTTTCTTTACATAATAATGGAACAGGGTCACCGGCATTGCCTCCTCTCCGAAGCCCAACAAGTTCAGGGCATACAAATCCTTCCGGTTCAGGTATCAAGGCTTAGCGCACTCACCTAATAAAAAACTCTCTCAATTTTCTATTTCGATCGCTCAATTCACTGTTATATTTGAATGACACATTTGCCACGCAACGTTTCCTGTGGCTGCATCGATGGCTTTGAATGGTTTGATTCATCTGACCTTTTTGTCTAGTCATGCAAGTGTAATCAGAAATTATATTTATAGCAATCATTAATGCTCAAATTGTTCTGCGATAGCCTAAAATTGTTAGAGAATAGGGCGAAAGTGCATGTTTTCACAGATGGTTTTCACAAAAAAAAAAAAACCTGTATGGCATAGATGCGGCCATTTTTATTTAGACTGTATTTGATAAGTAGTTTGTCATTACTATTCACAAACTATTACTACATTTTCACTATTATTTCACAAATCATTTGAGATCACATCAGCATCCAAGCATGGCCTTAATCTTATTGTCTAAAGTTAACATTAACATAACCCTACTCATATATGGCAAAACTGACTTATCTTCAATCACAACCTTATAATGGAACCAAAGCAGACTGAGGTTCCCATATAACATAGGAGCATTTCGTCATAAATGGAAAGACGGTCTGATCTTTGAACTCCCAAGTTTCGAATTGCTCTATTGCAGATGCTAATAATGTTACATCTCCAGTACTGGAGCCTGGGAAGAATTCATCCGCAACACCAAGCACACCACCCGAGTTTGCCAAGGCAACATCCCCAGCAAGGAACTCAGCTGTAGAACCGGATACAATTTCATCAGCCACAGAACCACTCTCCAGCTGCTACAGCTGGTTTCCATCTGGTGTACTAATTTCCCTTGTTCATACCTCTACTCATCTATACTCATGGTACATCTCAGGTTTACCTTTGGCCCACATATTGGCATTAAAGGGATTTTAGGCAAAAGTTCGTGTAGTTGCCTATACCCAATACCCAGGTCATCAAGCTAGTTAGCATAAGTACTTCTTTCACTCCTTAAATGTACGTCAACAATTGATAGAGATATTCCAGCTCTATCTTTAGATATACTGGTGGAATTTTAGCCACAAAAAATTTGTCTTTCAGAATCCATACAAACAATAAGATGTTGGAAGTCCACCTACTTTTGTTTTTGCACACCACAATCTGAGCACGCGGGTAGCATGCTGGGCTTTAAAATAATAGAAATGCTACGTACAACCGACATACACAATCTTTGTATAATCGGCTGACGATTACATAAAGATTGTGTATGCCAGTTGTACATAGCATTTCTGTCCTTTTGCTGCCATTGTATTTCATTCTCATTTCTCATCTTTCAATATTATAAAGACAGAAGCTTTCAAAGCCCAACAAAAGCTGGTCAAAGCTCAAATACAGACACAGACAATGTTGGCTTAGTTTGATACGTTAGCATTTCACAATCTCATTTTTATTGATTCGAACATCTGCAATCTCTTTCCTCTCCACTTCATTCCACACTAACACAGTTCATCGGGGGTATTACAATCTTTCATGCCGACGCTGACGCCCAACATCTAGCATTCTCTCTGTAACTTCCTCTGTAAATCTCTTCCCACTCTCCCTGTACCCAAATCTTAGGACTTGGATGCTCAGAAGGCCAAAACTTCCTCAGGCAAGGCCGTTGCTCGCCTCCTCCATACCTCACTGAGACTCAACTCTATTGTTTTTGGACTATGCTTATGAACATGCTCTGGGTTTTTGACTTTTGGAAGATTAGGGAATTTTGAAGTTTGATCTGTCTACAAATTTTAATTTATAAGTATGGAATACTTCATCTAAGATTCTAAGTATTGGTTGCCCGGGCAAGGTAAATGACCCGAATTTATTATTTTGAATTGAGCATGTCACTTACTATTGTTGATTCTCCATCAAAGTCAGAGGGTAAGGGAACAGAGGATCTTAACAAGTCCATAGACTCAAAGGCTTACCAATGTCCAGATAAAAGAAAAGCAGTGGGAGGAGCCCAACCTAGTTCTCTGGCCATTGACAAGTCGCCGGCAAGCTAACCATTGAATCTCCTTACCACAGATCTTGAGAAAGCAGAAGAGGGAGGAGGGGGAAGGGGAGAATGAGTAAAATCTGAAAGGGAGAATGACAGGAAGAAAGAGATAGGAAAAAATTGATAGAGAGAGAGGAGAGGGGGGGGGGGGGGGGGGGGAACGAAATGAAGAGAGAATGAGAGATGCTGAAAAAATAAAATTTTTTATTCACCCGGTTACACGACGGTTGTCCCAGCCGGTTGTAAGTAGAATTTTTCTTAAAACAAAGTGATGTTTCTCGTAGTCATAGCAAAGAAAATAATTTTTCAACTTTCAAAGATGCAACTCTGAACTAAATGAAGTCTTGATCTTACCAGGCATGTCTGCATGTTAACCATGGCTTCACGGCATACAAAAAGCAATATATGTTTTAACCTAACATTGATGATTGTATGATATATGCAAAGACCACTTCTACAAAGATATAAGATAGCCCCGGTGTGCAGCGGCAAAAAAGGCATGCCAGTTGCTTTCTCACCCTTGATGTTAAGCAGATTTACTTCCAACCATCAGACCATTCATCTTCGTCTTTAGCAGGTTTCGAATATTCTTCTTGCCAAGACTCTTGGCCCCGTTCAGCTCCTTGAGGGGGGAGAGCATTTTCTTCATCACAATTCAAGCAATCCTTCTGTGCGGGGTCGTCATCAACAAACTCCTCTCTATCAGGAAGGGCACAACCCTGATAAGAGTTGTTATCAACACAACGACATAATAACTTGTTCCAGTACAAGTCCTGCCAAGAAATGCAGACAACTGAGTATTAGCAATGTAAACAACCATCTCTTAGCTTTGTTGGTGTTGAAACTCAATTGATTTGGTTACTCCATAAAACGAACCCCAAAATACATGTAGGTAAGTTTTACACATCAGATTTTGGTCTTAATCATATCCAAAGGTTTGTTCGTGACTACTAACCTTCCTCATTTTTACTTACAACGAAATCCCAGTTTTTTTTGTTGCTTTTATAAGAAAAGAGGCAAAAAAAGAAAAAAAAAATCCATAACAGGTTGTGTAGAGTTTGGATCGGACAGAGATGCAATCTTTCAGAAGAGATTGTCATTACCGGTTTTCATTTAGCTTGGTATAAGCTGCCTTCTATTTGGCTCCATTAGTCTCAAATAAGAGCTTGGAAGAGAAAAAGAATTACCTTGCTGATGATGTGTGGATTCCCAATTATGACTAGCAAAGAAATAGCACGCGTAATAGCCACATTAAACCTTCTTGGATTGCTCAAAAACCCCAAACAATATGTCCTGTCAAATTCATTGTGTTTGATAGTCGACCGGACAGTGGATATAATAATGACTTGCCTTTCTTGTCCTTGAAATTGTTCAACACTTCCAACCTTGATATCAGTCATGTCCAAACTATCAAAGGTTTTCTTTAGTTTGAGGACTTGCTGCCTATAAGGTGTTATTACCCCAATGTGTTCCTCGTTCAAATTCCCACTTGCAGTCAGTCGCCTTATGACCTCTACTACCTTGCTTGCCTCGATCCGGTTAAACCATGACGGATTATTTCCTTCCCTCTCATCACAACCTTGGATACCAAAGAAAAGAACGGGGAATGCCTTGTTAGGAAGGAGATTCCCCTCATCCACAAAGGAACTTACCTCATCTTTACATGCAATTAATTCTCCATTATAGAACAGCGTTGAAGGGAGATATAGAATTTCTGGGTGACATCGGTAGTTTCTAACCAATTTCGTCACATAATTTTCATCCCCATTGGAGTAAAAGTCAGATTCAAACAATCTTTCCAAGTAGGATTTCCCCAATCCAAAACTATCTGCTTCTTTTGAGTATATTACTGGACCTAATTGCAATGGGTCTCCAGCAAGAACAACAACTGTATTTCGCTTACAGAGTTTAGATATAGGAATCATGGTTTCTGGTTCTGAAGCTTGGCCAGCCTCATCCAAGAAAATATGAGAGAAGTGGCCTCGCTTGACACCCTCTGCATGTAGAAGAGAGGCACCCATGTAAGTTGATATGATGATCCTATATAGCAGAAGGGCACCAAGGGGAGGACACTTGAAGATATGCTCATCAAAGAAGCAGAAGCGGATAATATTAGGTGTGATATCCTCATATGGACGGGTAGATGCATTGAGCCTGAATATTTCATTCTCCTGAAGGTGAGCAGCCTTTTCCCCGAGGATTTTCTCTAGAATGTGGTCTGCTGCACTATTTGAAGGTGCACAAACAAGAATCCGAGCATCCTTCCGAGTTGTGTATACCTGAAGGATTGTTTCCACTAGTGTCATAGTCTTACCAGTACCTGGAGGCCCGTGAATCACATACGGTGGCATTCCTTTGCAGCCAAGGATCATCTCAATTGAACACATCTGTTCAGGATTAAGATTACAAGATATAGGCACCAATGGAGTGGTTTCAATCAGCCTCCCATTAAAGCACTCAGATGGAAATAGGAACTCCATCTCTAATTCTTCTGCAGCTTCGATGGCTTGATATAATCTTCTCATGTTGATTCGATTGTATGTAAACTGTACATTATAGAGATTCTCATCTCTATGGTGAGAGTGAAAATCTGAGTCAAACTTCAGATAAACTTCATCAGCCTCAACACGGTGGATATAACCCTGTGAGACACCGCATCACGTATTGGAAAAAATAACACTAGTAGGTAACACGGAATCAATATTAAACATCACGATGAGTAACATGTAAAACACAAGGCACTTAACAATTATGGATGGAAGAATGCCTTATTCGTACATAGATAAGAAACAATTGTCGAAAGAGAAGTATTCACACTGGACTGTTAATTGCCAAACACGTAACACACCCAAGGAGGCAAGAAACCTCCAATTGTGTTCTATGGCCAAAAATTAAAACCACTCGATGGTTTAAAATATACGATAATGACAGTTTAAACAAAACATAAAATAAAATTCTTTGAAGTCCACAAAACCGATGAGATGGATACTAAGAGCACCCAACTAAGCCAAACTTCCATTATATCTTTTTTTTTATATATATATATATAAGTAAATACATAGCTTTATTGAATAGAATGAAACTATTCAATGCCCAAGTACACAGAAAGTATACAAAGTGAGACACCTAATTCAATTCTAGTGAGCTGAAAAGAAGATAGAAACTCATGGATATTCCCACCCTTCAATACAATAGCAGAAAACCACTGTAAAAGAGAGAATACAAAAAAATTCCAGATTTCCCCCACTGCATGCTCCTTATTATTAAAACACCTATCATTCCTTTTTGACCATAGACACCACATTAAGCACAAAGGTATCATACGCCACACTGCTGCCAATTGTGCACTGATATGCCTCCTGTTCCAGCAAGCTAGTTGTTCCACCACACTCCTAGGCATTACCCAACTCAGATCGGCTCTATCAAAGATACCAGCCCATAATTCCCCTGCCACCTCACAATGTAAAAGCAAATGATCTATCGATTCTCTATTCCTTTTACACATGTAGCACCACTCCATGACAACCATACCCCGCTTCTTTAAATTATCAACCGTCAAAATCTTTCCAAGTGCAGCTGTCCAAATAAAAAAAGCAACTTTAGACGGAGCTTGTGCTTTCCAAATACTCTTCCACGGGAAAAAGGTGGGTTGTTGTACTGTCAAAGCCTTGTAAAAAGACTTAATAGTAAACTTTTTTCTCCCTGTGTGAATCCACAACATAAGGTCGCCCCCATTTCCTCCTACCTTTACTGAATACAAGTGTCGAAAAAAGGCTGTCATCTCATCAAGTTCCCAATCCTAAGCATTTCTAGTAAAAGTGACATTCCAAGTTTTTTTTTTTTGATAAGTATGAAGTTTTATTGATCCACTTAAATAGGCAATGCCCAAGTACACAGGTAGTATATAAGAAAAAAGCCTAATTACAAACTACCCGCTACGAAAAGTAGCATAAAAGTCATTAAAGCTCGCTCTATTCCATACTATGGATGAAGCCCAAAGCAACAATGTGTGATAGAAAAAGGTAGGGGTGTAACTGGTCTGGTCCGGTTTTTGACAAAATTTAGGACCGAATCGGTATGTACCGGTTTTGCATTTTCCAAAACCGATTAAGCCCCGATTTTCCTCCTAAACCGGTACCTCCAGTTTTACCGATTTTCGATCCGGTCCGATCCGGTTTTTTCGGTTTTTTTTAAATGTAAAAAACATATAATAAAGTGTTACTTCTTATCATAAAATGTTATTAATAATTTAATATATATATATTATGTTTAAAGCATATGATCAATTAAGTTTTCATCTTTAAGATTAAATTTTTATTTTATAAATTATAATAACATTATCTTATATATAATTATATTAATAACATATGATCAAACAAATTACAAATATTCATATTTAAAATTAACATTTTATGTTCTAATTTATAAATTATAATATAATACATATTATATTATTATATAATACATATTATATTATTATATTATTTCATATATGATATATAATTATATATATTATATATAAAACTTATATATATAGAAAATATTTTGTGGAATGTATAAAATTAATTTTTATATATATATTTTTTCCAACCGGTCTAATCCGGTCTTGGAAACTATGGAACCAAGACCGGACTGGGTCCAGCCAGCTTTCATAATATAGGAACCGGTCCCGAACCAGACCAGTTCAAAACCCGACCAACGGGTCCGGTTTTCTGGTTTAAACTTACACCCCTAGAAAAAGGCCCTAAAACCATATGAGGAACGTTCCCTATTTTCAAAACATTGACAATTTCTTTCGACCCATGTACACCACATTAAACATAATGGCGCCATCTTCCAAACAGCTGCAATATTACGATGACCCCGAATCCCTCTCCAACACCCCAATAAATCCAACACCCTCCTAGGCATAACCCGTGCTATACCGAGCCTAGTGAAGATGTCATCCCATAAAGTTTTTACTACTTCGCAATGGAGAAGCAGGTGGTCTGTTGATTCGCTGTTGTGTTTACACATGAAGCACCACTCTGTTAAGTAGAAGCCGCGCTTTTTCAGCTTATCAATGGTTAATAATTTCCTATGGGATGCCAACCAGCCAAAGAAAGCTACTTGTAATTTCCCATGGTAGCTTACTCCATATGACCCCTACCCTCCTTGGAATACCATCCCTCCCACTCACTACCATACTTGTGTTCGATTACCTCTCTCCACAATGAGTTCCCTTCCATTTGATACCTCCACAACCACTTACCAAGAAGGGCCTGTTGAAAATGCTCAAATTTCACACTCCTAATCCCCCATTCACATTTGGACAGCACATCATTTTCCAACTTACAAGGTGAAATTTGACTTCCTCCCCCATGCCACCCAACAAGAAAGCTCTAAACAACTTTTCCATACGGTCAGTCACTCCAACCGGCAATGGAAAGACGGAAAGATAGTAAGTAGGACGGTTGGAAATGGTACTTTTAATAAGTGTTAGCCTCCCCCCTTTTGATAGATATAGATGCTTCCACCCCGATAATCTTTTCTCAATCTTCTCTACCAACCCATCCCAAATGCTCTTTGCTTTAAATGACGCCCCCAAGTGAAGTCTAAGATATTTCATAGGAAGTGAGGCAATTTTACAGCCCAACAACTTTGCTAGAGAATCAATATTACTCACAACCCCCACTAGTACCAATTCCGACTTCCCCAGGTTCACCTTAAGTCCTGAAACAGTTTCAAAACACAACAAAACCGCCCTTAGAGCTTGAATCTGGTCACTAACAGCATCACAGAAGATAAGCATGTCATCCACAAATAATAAGTAAAAAATAGAACTAACACCATTGCTGTTGTTACCTATCGAAAAACCAGCAATAAATCCCCCCTAACGGCAGCCTCCACTATGCGGCTCAAAGCCTCCATTACTAAAACAAGGAGGAAATGTGATAATGGATCCCCTTGATGCAAACCCCTCGAAGACTGAAAAAAAACTACAAGATTTTCCATTGACTAAAACCAAAAACCGAGTGGTCAAAACACAGTTTTTAATCCATTCGCACCACTTGTTTCCAAAACCACATCTTCTCAATATATAAAAAAGGAAATCCCAACACACATGATTATAGGCCTTTTCCATGTCTAACTTGCAAAGGACTCTCGGAGTGTCTTCTCTTAACCGGCTGTCTAAACACTCATTTGCTATCAAAACGGAGTCCAAAATTTGTCGCCCCCGAACGAAAGCATTTTAAGGTTTGGAAATGAGTTTGACCATCAACAAACTCATGCGATTAGCTAGTACCTTTCAAATGATCTTGTAGATCCCACTTACCAAGCTAATAGGCCGAAAGTCTTTCAAATTATGGGCACCATCTCTAGAATAAGAGCAATAAAAGTAGCATTTAATGACTTCTCAAACTTAAGATTATAATGAAAAGCATGGAAAATCTGCATCACTTCCTCCTTCACTATCTCCCAACATTCTTGAAAAAAAGCCATAGAAAAACTATCTGGACCCGGGGCTTTATCTTTGCACATGCCTCTCACCACTAGATGCACCTCCTCTTCGACAAACGGCTTCTCCAACCAACTTGCTACCACTGAATCGAGCTGATCAAAAAATAAACCATCCAGTTTGGGGCGTCAACTTTTTCAGCTAGGAGCTCCTCATAATACTGCAGTATATGGTCTTGAATCTCTTTGGGAGACTATAACACATTCGAGCCTGAATGAAAGACTTCAATAGCGTTGTGGCACTTATGATAATTGGCCACCTTGTGAAAGAACTTAGTGCTTTATCTCCCTCCTTCAACCAAAGCACCCTTTATTTCTGCCTCGAAGATATTTCCTCCATCAACAACACTTTTTCAATTTCAGTTACCACCACATTCTTTCTTGACTAAAAGACCTCATTCTCCTCTCCTTCCTCCAATACTTGTAGCTCATCCCAAAGAATATTTTTCTGCACTTCCGTATGTCGAAATACTTCTTCATTCCACTTCTTTAAGTCAACCTTTAGAGCTTTAAGTTTGCCCACCACTATGAAACTAGGTGTTCATCAAAGGAAATGCTTCCCACTAGGCCCTTACCTTCTCCACAAATCCATCAACTTCCAACCACATATTCTCAAATTTGAATGGACGCCTACCCCCATGAATGTCACCACAATCAAGCAAAATTGAAAAATGATCGGAACATACTCGTGACAACCTTTTCTAGCATAGTTCCGGAAAGTGTCTCCCACGAAGGGGATACTAGAAATCTATCCAACCTAGACTACCCTTGACTGTTGGACCAAGTATAGGCCCCCCCACCAAAGGAAGATCCACGAGATTCAACTCAAAAATCAACTTTGAAAAGTTTTTCATTGCTCTTGCTCCTCCGTCGGAGCTTTTACGGCCTTCGGCGATGTCGTCTGAGGTATCACCGGCAATAGTGGGGCGGGCCGACAAGTCGACGGGCCACCAAGGTCCTACGGCTTCTTCCTCCAGACAGGCTTCACTGCCTGGGCCTAGGAGATAGGCTAGGCCTGGTGCTCCACACGGGCTTGCGTGAAAGGCCACTTGAGATTCCGTTGAGGCCATAGCCTTTCCCTTACCCAGCCCGTTACGAGGGCCTTCTTCCTGGCCCATATCCCGGGCCTTCTTCAACGCAATGTTTCAATAACTCTATATTAGTCTGCAAGCAACCCATTTGCATCTCCATTTCAGTCAAGGCGTGCAGCAGAGATGCCCAATTCGTCCTCGACACACTCCTGTCATTCCCTTCACACAACTGCGCCTTCACCAAAGAAGAAGAAACGTCTGCCCTCTCTGCATGTTTTGGGGCTTGAGACAAGGCCTCTCTGTACGAAGAGTAAGCTTGGTAGCCCTGCGATGGAGGAGAAGGCCTCAATGGACAAGTCCCTCTGTTATTCCCTCCCAAAACAGAGGATTTTGCAGAGAGCTCCTCCAACTAGTCTCCAAAATTTTTCCATCATATCCCATTCCTCCCTTTCGGTATCACTGGCAACCCATGCCGCCTTGCTTGACTGAACTCCGATAAGGTGAAAAAACTCCCATAGGAGTTATGCTGCCTCTGCACCACCCAAACCTAGGACCCATTTCTCCGCGTTTTAAGAAAAACAGAAGGACCCCCAAAGGCTGCACCTGCCTTCACCATGGTAGCCAACCACCCCAACGATACTTGGTCAATGGAAATGTGATTTACCGCACGACAACTAATCTCCGTAATTCTCCACCACCTTTCATTAACCATCTTAAACTCAAAAAACTTTTGATCTATGATAACATTCCTACTTGACCCCATCATGACGCAAACACTCATAACGCGATGAAGAATACTAAGCTAAACACCACTGGACTCAACCACCATTAACAGAAACGAAATGAAACAACATTTTTTCTCAATTGTACGGAGAGAAAAAGCTTGCACTAAGGAGAAAGGAGAAAACACTTCCATTATATCTTCTTATCTGCACAACATGCCTGAAGAGGACAATTTGCTAATGCTTTTAACCAGAACTCCAACAGCTTTTCTTCTTAATGATACGTAGATAAGAACGCCTCAGTTAATTACAATAACACCTCAACATTATGGGAACTAGTATGACACATTTATTATAGGTAAAAGTTGGAACCGTACAAGCTGAAACTTATAACCATTATCATGACAAAAAATCAAGTATCACGAGCGAGTAGAGACAAACCTGATATGTAGAAGTTGTGTCATTTCCATATTCAGAGGAAAGCTTAACAAAAATATAATCCCCTTGGACAAGTGAAGGCCGTCTCTCGGCAAGGCCTGGGACCACTAGAGACAAAAATTGCTTTCCCCTCTTCCTCAGAGTGACACGTTCCATGTCATGACTCCTCATGTCTTCCTAAAGCCGGAATTCAGAAATTTTACCACAAATCAAAACAATAATCTACTTTAATCATTATCCATGTTCTTTCCTTCACAAATAGAGACTTACCTCTAGTTGTATTTCTTCCATAATTATTAGATTTTCGAAGAAATAAGTGTAATTCTCTGGTGTAAGACCTTCGTTGACAACATCGGGTATCTGTTTGCTTTGAAGCAATGCTCTAACGTCCTTTGGAATGTCATATCGAGGAAGTCTGTTTTTGAAATACCGGTCTATCTTCCTCGCAGGACGCACACCTGCAACAAATGCACTATCGACAACAACCTGTTTCTTTCTTCTACCTCTTGAATATGGCCTTGAAGAAGCCAAAGACTGTGAGATCTTATCGTCAACCAAGATAAAAACTACTCGTTCTATCCTTTCACTCTCCACGTCAAAATATACAACCGTAGTGTGCAAGCCAATTATCTCTGGTTTGCAAGAGACCCATACAGTCAAAGTCTCTCCAGGCTGAAGCATCCTGTCTTCCAAGGAGAAAAAATCTACATAGCCTTTAGAGGTTTCATTTGCTGATGGAGGCTTCATCAGAGAAAGTTTAAAAGAGTCCTCGGGATTTGAGGCGTAAATTGTAACAGACCAAAGATTCACGGGATCACCAGTAGTATTCTTGATAGTAACTGAATCTGCTGCAGTTTCTGCTAAAGGAACTGATTGAGGCTGCCCCCCTACGAAAGGGAATGGGGCAGAAATAACAATAGGACCCTCTTCTGAATTGTAACTACACACGGATTCATCATCCTTGTAATCAATAAACCCGATTTCTCCTTTGTCTCCAATAGTAGAGCATTCATCACCCCACTTATCGCCAAAGGAATCCATCGCTAAGCAGAGACAAAAAAAAAAATGAACAAACTGTGAGTTTCAATACTACTCACAATACCCCAAAAAGAATGAAATTTCAAATATTAAGTAGTTTAACGCCCAATCTCGGAGACTACATTGGCAACAAATGGGAAAAAAAAAAAAAATCAAACTTGAGAAAAATCAACAGTAAGAAAAGATTTGGAGTAACCAGTGAATCCACAGTCAGAAGCAGCAGAACCCAAAGAGACGTATTACTAGGCTGCTGAAAAGCATACCAATTATAGGTACAGCCAAAAAGACAGTTTAGCAAACAGTCATCCACCAGATAGGCATTCCTTATCGTAAGTTCAACAAACCAAACATCAAATCCCAAAACCTAAGGAAGAATCAAAACCACACAATAACGTTGTCAACAACAAAAACGCATACGGACACATCAACATATATAAAAAATCAGAAAAAAAAAGAAAGTGGTGCCATAAATACTTGGGCACATGGAGGGTTACGTTATAAGTGAGAACCGAAAAAGATGGTGAGGAGGTTTCCGATGACAGTGATAGAGAGAACCCACCTTCGATCAAAGCTCAGTCCCGATAAGCTATCAAAGCGAAAACGAAAAGTGCTGAATGCAGATTAAGGGAGACGAAAAGAATGCTAATGCCCGAACTCAAAGAAGAAAATGAGAGGGGAGAAGGAGAGAGGAAGTTGATGACATTACAATCTTAGGGATTAAGCTTTTTCTACCCCTGGCGAAGAATCATATAAAGAATGTGTACTATGTATGGTTTGGTCCACAAGATGAACAACATATAGTAGTACAACTACATGAGCTGTAAAGTGTGATCTGCGATATTGGTGTTTGAATCTGTTGCGAACTCGCGTCTTTAAGCTTCGTTTGCTTCCTTAACCGAACTCATCTCATCTCATTCATCATTACAATTTTTTCAAATCTCAACATAAAATATAATAAACAATTCAACTTTTTCAAATTTCAAAACAATAAAAATATTCAAAAATAATACTTTAACAATATTTTATTATCTAAACTCAACTCAACTCAACTCATTTCAACAACCAAACGCACCAGTTAGAAGCGTCGTTTTATCCTTTGTTTTCTTCTTTTATCAGTTTTCCTTTTAAATTTTAATTTTAAATTTTATAATTTTCAGTATTACGTAAAAAATTAATTTTTTTATATATATTTTTAAGTACAGTCAGAATTTCTCTCATATATAATCTCATTCTAATTTATTTATTTTAAATTATTCTATTTTTAAATTAGAGTATAGAGCATACCACCCATATCATTTAAATAATAAAATTTGATTGATAATATAATATTATAATTTATATTTTAAATCAAATTATATTCCTATATAATATGTGATGTAAAGGTACTGGAATAAAAGTACTCGTTCAATTTAGAGCGTGAATGTTTTCAATACTTTTCTTAAGAGTGACATTTGCAATTTTAGATTGTGCACATCTTGTATATTTTATTTGAAAAAAAAGAAATAAATATGAGATCTATATAAAAAAAATTATTTTTTAAAGATGGCCCTCACTTTTTTTAAAGGGAGTGTATAGGAACTGCATACTTCTAACTTGTATATAAACATTATAATAAGGGTAGTGTTACAAAGATCGATAATCAATTGAAGAATTCAAATCGATTAGTACAAATGTACTTTTATATTTTTGTCTTCTTTTTTTAATCATTTTTTATATATCTTTAAACATTTTTAAAAAATTAAAAAAAATCAATTCATTAATATTCACTTTCTAAACTATTAAGTAAAATAAAAAAAAAGTCAATTGATCACTTTTTGGATTCAACTAGCATTTTCCTTATAATAATTAGATCGGCAATCTCTACCTCTTTTATTATTATTATAAAATTCTTGATTTTTTTTTAATCATGAAAATCAATGTAAGTGATTGGATAAAAGTTTTTTGGTGTAAAATATGTTCAAATTAAAAGTGAGAATTTTTCTCATAAAATCATGATCTTTTGAGGAATTTCTTGTTAGGCTACATATAACACCCAACTTCAAATTAAAAGTAAGAAATTCTCTTATAAAATCATGGTTTTTTTAGAAAATTTTTGCTAGGCTACATATAACTCCTGTTGGGCGAGATAATTATATATAGGAAAGTAATTTTTTAACTAAGTTTTAATAATTAGACACATCAATTATCAACGTTGAATTGCATTCTTTAAAGGATTTACTAAACATCAACTACTATTTACCCTCACACCCCATGCACCCAAAAAGCATAACACTGATGGTTCTCTAAAGATGGTGCAGTACTGAAGGTTTTCTTTGTTGTTAAATAAATAGACACATCAATTGTTGTTGTTGTTAAACTTCCTCTTCATTTTCTCTCTCAATAAACCCTGTTCTTCTCTGTATAAAAATTCTCCCTCCAGCCAATGGATGGAACGCTTAATTCTAGTCCCAAGAGATTATTAACTCGATTGAATGATACCATTAATCGATACAATATAATCCTGCCATTCTTAATTTACAAGCAGCAGATTTCCTTCAATAAAGAGGTTCGTATATTCTTCAACCCTAGTTTAGAAAAGCCTCCAGTAAACAGACTCTTAACATTTCAACAAAATGAATAAGAAAACAAGGTGTGTTAGGTACCATATTCCTCTTCAGAGGTTTTGCAATGAGACCCCTTCTTGTCTGCTGCAAAATAAACCAAACTTCATGACAGTATTAGAGAGAAAAATTATACCATAATACATCCCCATCCACTTTCTTCCCACTCTCACAACATCCACCAACTCTTGTTTTCCAAAATACTAAATTCAATAATTGATTGACAATGTGACATCATCGCAATAAGACACGAATAGCAGAAGTGTGTAATATATAATCTTGTGAGAAGCAAATAATGGCATTGTCAAATGAGTCTCGCATATAGAAAGAAAAACAGAAAGAGTTGCAACTGTTGCATTAATTATCCAGCCATACAACTATCAACCCATACGAGAATTTCAGACAGTTTTTGGAGAGAAAAATATGCCATTAAAAAAGGGAAATAAATTAAAAAGGAGAAAGGATTCACGCTGAAGAAGCGACAGAATCCTTTACGGTTTCACGCCAGGCATACTCCCTTGCTCCATCCTTGTCAACAATCTTGATGACAAAATTCGGTGGTGCCACAACCAGCCGGGATCGAATCTCCACGATGCACTTATCAACCAAGTCGATTGCTTCTTCTACCGACATGCGGCTGTGGTAGTGTCTGTCCATTGTGGAGAGGGAAAAATAGGACCCATAA
Organism: Cyclocarya paliurus; assembly: GCA_029856935.1. Taxonomy (NCBI): domain Eukaryota; kingdom Viridiplantae; phylum Streptophyta; class Magnoliopsida; order Fagales; family Juglandaceae; genus Cyclocarya; species Cyclocarya paliurus. The sequence goes on from JARVXP010000084.1 coordinate 640,445, forward strand.
CCAAATGCACCCTTGTCAACTTTGTGTAGGGTGGCAATATAGTCGATGTAGTAAAGAGCTGGGCCTGTCTCCTTGTCGTAGCCAGCCAGAAGGATATTCACAGAATATGGGTTCTGAAAAATCAAGTTTTACAATTATATCAAGTCCTTTATTCAGAAGTACCAACCACCTAATAATTGTGCTTATAAGACGTGCTTATGACCTCATGCAGTGGGATTAACATTGGCAACTGTGGCTCTGAAGGACTAACTAAAAGGAAACAGCAACCCTATCCAAGTTGCAAAAACATATAACTTAAACTGAACAATCATTCCTATGAAACCCCATATACCTTAGATTGTGTATAGGAAGGTCAAATCTTATATTGCTTGGGAGAGAGAGAAGTTCAAATCTTTTATAATGATTTCAAGGAACTAACAAGTGTAAACTTGATTAGTCCTCTTGGAGTAGGGGTCCAAATGTGGTTTGGACCTTCTTTTAAGTAGTTGCAAAGGTATTAGAGCCAATCCCAACTAGATGTGCGGGACTTAAAGGGGAGAGATTGTAATATCCCGAATTGTAAATAAGAAGATGGTAAATGAGATCCCATTACTTGGAAATGAGAAGTTCAAGTCCTTTATAATAATTATAAGGGACTCCAATTGTAATCTTGACTAGTCCTTTTGGACTATGGGCCTAAATATGACTTGAGCCTTACTAGGCCCATTAAAAACCCCAGGGCCCTTCCCCCCCAAAAAAAATCTCCTCTCTCTAACACACCTGCACACACAAAAATATTACTTCTGAGCATGCCTAGTATAACTCACCTCAAATGAATTAAACTATCTAGGTCTCAATCTAAGTTCACTTGGAAAGACCACTAGTATCAACATCAGTTTTCTTTTTCTTTTTATTGATAAGTAAGAAGTAAGTTTCATTGATATGAATGAAAATAGACATAGCCCATGTACACAGAGAGTATACAGAAAAAAACGCCTAAATACATTCTAAAACACTAAATTATTCTTTTTCTTTTTTTTATCTTTATGAAGCTAAAGATAATATTAGAACAAACTTCACCGCCAACTTTATAACCCTATTGGCTAAGAAGATAGCCTCAACTTTATAAGACACTATTCAAATGGGAGCAATAAAAATCGCCTATGCATGCTAGTTTAGTGATACAAGGAAGCCAAGAAAAGGCATGCCATTAAAATCAATTACAATCGACCAATGGAGTAAAGTATAACCAATTTTCCATATCCTGTATTATAAGTGTCAGGATCCATAAGCAAAGTCCAAACTCATATTACAAACAATGCAGTCCAGTAACTAAAAGTCTCCACCAAAAAAGGGGACCACAAACGCCTCAAATTACGATCTTAAATGGCTACTCTAAAAGAAAACGGCCATGATCTTCATGATGCAGGCAATTATCCACATTTAGAATCCTTATGACGACCTACAATTGATAATCAATATATCTATTCATAGAAGAGTCCTCATTTACGATCCAAAATATGACCTTAATTTCGTTATGGCTGTCCAATCCAAACAGCCACAGTAGAGGCATAACGCAAGAAAGGAGCTCAGCTTAGCAGGCCCAAAAACGTAGTGGTCTGTGTCTAAGAGAAACTCAATATACCAAGCGCAAATACCCGATTTCTAAACATCAAATCCTTTTTTGTTTTTCCTTGCTGCATTTATCACAAAATCTAATTAATTATACCTTTCAATAAACCAAAAAAAACCCACTTGAATCCCAACCCTGAGAAAGATTAAACCTCCCCAAAAAACCCTAAAAAAAAGATGATAAAACTGAAACTGAGTTTAATATTAATAGAAAAGCATATACCTTACGCAAGGCGGTGGCGAGCTCGCCTCGGGTAAAGTTGGCCGCCGCGGCGGTGGTCAAAGGAATCCCATTGCGGAACTGATAGAGCGCCACGTTCTTCTGTATGTACTCCGTGAATTGAACTCTGAAAAAGAGAGAATATTTAGAAACGAACATAAAACAGGAAGGAAAAAGAGCTAAGTTTTGATAATGATTTATTTAGCAGATATCATAGGAAGGGAAGTGAGACCTGTCGCCGGGCTCGCCACTAGCGGCGACGAGCTTGTGAGAGTCAAGGACCATGATCTTGTCCTCGTTGGACTTGTGCACCAGTATGCTGTGCACAGCTGAAGTGTCCGCCACCACCACGGCAAACCCGTCGCCCACCAGTCCAAACACGCACTCCATTCTTCTTTCTGTTGTTGATCCGGATCTACACTCTTCGAATCGATATCACACTCTTGTTCCGTGACTGGTATTGGGATGGGTATATTAGCAATTTAGCATCACCTTGGGGGACAAGTTTAGGGAGAGGGGTTGTGGGGATTTGTTGGAAGAGAAGGCTACTTTAGGAATTTGAGGAAATACGCTGGCTGGTTTAAGTTGTGTTGGGCTGGTGGGCCGGCCTGTCAAGTCCATAGACCTGGCCCATTCATGTTCACCTCTCTCTCTCTTTCTCCTCTTCTTCTCTATTTTAAACACAAAATTGGAATGGGAGTAAGTGAATCCGAGGCAGCAGTGATCTTTCTAACGACGAACGCGAGAAAACTAAGTGCCCGTTTGTATATATAAACTATCTCACTTCATTTTATATAATTTTTTTAAATTTTTATATAAAATATAATAAATAATTTAACTTTTTTAAATCTTAAAATAATAATAATATTAAAAAATAATATTCTAACAATATTTTATTCAATTCATATAAAATCATTTCATCTCATCTAGTCTTACTATCCAAACGAACCCTATAATTTGTACAATATTTGTGCACATATTTAAAAAAAGAAAACATATCTAGCCTAACTTCTCGGTTCATTATTGAGACACCAAACTTATTGAATTGAGTAATATTAAAAACAGTTCTAAGATGTGCAAATTCTACGCTTCCTTTGAAAAAAGTGGAGTCCATAGTTAAAAAGGTTTATTTTTCACGTGAATTTCAAATTTCTTTTTTTTTTTTTTTTCAATAAGATGCGAGACTTATTTAACATTACTCTATCAAATATCGAATCTTCCAAGATTTTAAGAAAGATAGATCATCACATTCTTAATTAAAGGTATGGTGTGACACATTGACTCCCACGTACGGAAATGCAAGAATCGTGACGTCGGGATGATGACAACACGAGTTAAACGATAAGTGCTCAAATGTGTGCAACACGCAAAAAGTACAAAACAAAATACAGCGGATAATATAAATAAGTTAACTAAGTACCAGAATTGTTTTATACAAATTTTAAATAAAAACAAAAGCGTTTTAAAAAGGTAATACAATTATTCCATAAAATAATACGAAGGCTGAAAGGACACATGTACTAGTGATCCCAGATCACTCCTCCAACGGAGCCAAATCTTCAGGCTCAGCATCTATATCATCAACACCAAAATCTGCGATATTATAAAATAGTATCGCAGGTAAGTAATAATCCAAACAATTACGAGATAAAAATACATTAAAACTAGGGGAGTAAATTTAAACCGAAAAACCGGTAAACCGGTCCGAATCGGACTGGACCGGACCGGTTTTATTCTTTTTGAATCGGTCTGGTCCGAAACCGATTCTTATAATTCATAAACCGGTTGGAACCGGTCCGGTTCCGGTTTTAAGATTTTTTGGACCGGACCGAACCAGTTGATAAAAAAATATAAAAAATAATATTTTATATATAAGTTTTATACAAATTAAAATTATACAAAATATTTTATGTATATTAATATATAAGTTTTATATATAATGTATAATTATATGTGAAATTTTTATATATAATTATATATTATATATGAAATAATTTCATATTATAATTTATAAAATATAACATAAAATGTTAATTTTAAATATGAACATTTGTAATTTGTTTGATCATATACTATTAATATAATTATATATAAGATAATGTTATTATAAAATAAAAATTTAATTTTAAAAATAAAAATGTAATTGATCATGTATTATATAGGTATACTAATATATAGTTTATCACTAATACTAATATATACTAATATATAGCTATACTAATATATAAATTTATAACTTGTACTAATAATTTAATATAGACTATAGTTATAGTTATATTAATAGTCTAATATAGATTAATAAAAGTATAATAGATTTTTTTAAAACAGTTTTTTTTTAAACATATTTTTAATGACAAAATGTCAAACCTACATTTTAAAAAAATCGAAAAACCAGACCGGACCAGACCGGAAACCGGTAAAATTGGAAGTACCGGTTTAGGAGGTTAACTGGTGCGTAATCGGTTTTGAAAAATACAAAACCGGTCATACCGGTTCGGTCCAAGATTTTGTCTAAAACCGGACCGGTTACACCCCTAATTAAAACAACCAACCATGCATCCGTATGATGAAATATGCATTAAACCCAAAATATCATTTTCCCTGAAAATGAATATTTTTCAACGCATGCCAAAATCTCATTTTGCCCCAAAAAGATATCCAGTAAAACATTATCTACCATTTTCCCTGAAAATGACCCAAAACAATAATCCATCATTTTTCAAGAAAATAACTTACACAAAATCATTTATCCAACACATGTCATTTTTCCAGAAAATAACCCATTATCCAATTTTACTGTAGGCACCATGATTTCCCCTAGAGATCATTCGCATACCCGGTTTCCTTCGTCACACCACAGGTAACGACCGTACATGTGACTTCGTAATGAGCAATGCCCAGTTCCGCACCTAGTGCGTTCGTGGCCAAACATCCTCTAACCCCCGCTAGCAGATGGGCCACAGAGTCGGCACAAGAGCGTTACCATCCTGTCCGATCCCGTTGTCGCTCGGTGACAACCCATGGGACGTCACTCAGTATATTCCGCTCCCGAATGACCAGAGGAGCTCCACCGAGATAATACCCCATCTCGGCTTGAGGTTGTGATACACACGCACCCAAAAATTCTTTCCACACGTGAAAATCCAGTTTTCAAATATATACATAAACATGAATGCAATTATACGAAAATCCAATTTTCATTTACAAACATAAACATGTGTGCAGATATGTAATATACTAAACACGACACGATTATCCAATAACCAACAAATCCCAACAAAAACCAATCACACAAACAACTCCATCCTCCAATCCATTCGACTCCTTTACTCCTCGGACTCAGTCCGGCACAACCAACCAAAATACAGTAAAATGAGTTAGTACAAAAATATATTTAAATCTCAAAAGTTATTTGGAAAAATAGTTACAACGCAATAGTATAATTTTCAAAGGATCACGAAGGTGCAAGAAGCGGCAAAATGCACTGTGGCCGTGGGTCTCAAAACTCACTTTTGAACGGGGACAAACCAAAACTTGAGATTACTAGGGAATGACCTAGGGATGTTGGTAAAGTTAGTGGTGGTGGCCTTTGACTGTGGGTGACAGTGAGAGAGGCGGTTGAAGGCCCAAAAACTCAAATCGAAAATTAAGTTAGAAAGGATTCACAGGTGGCAGATCGAGGCTAAGGATGGGTGAATTAGGTTGCTATGATGTCGAGGATGATGTAGTGAAAAAATGGTGGCCAGAGGTGGCGCGATAGCGACGCAAGGACACAAGGAACACCGCGACTTGAAGTTGCGCTTGGCGGTTAACGGCAGCACAAGAGGGGCTGAAAATGGAAGGGTGAGGTCGCCGGTTGGAGGGGAAGAGGATAGGAAGGGCGGTGTCGGTAACGGGTGGCGCACGGCTGCGCACTGGTCGGACGAAATTTCAGGCGGTGAAGAGAGAGGATAGACGTCACGCACGGAGACAGGAATAAATGAGAAATAAGGAGAAAAGAAAAATGAAGGAAAAAGAAAAGAAAAAAAGAAAAAAGAAAAAAGAAGGAAAAGAAATGATGTCTAATCCTTATAACTTAGGTCACAAAGATAATCCAACGAAAAGAATTTCAAAACAGTGAGTTTAATAAAATAATTCAAACGCAGTGAATAGATTAAATAAAATAATAATAAAATTCATCAACAATAATAATTTTAAAATCCATAAACAAACTAATTTAAATTAAAGATCAATGTAAGTGTAAAACAATAATTAATATTAAGAAAGCATATTAAAAAATAATTTTCACAACTTAAAAATATTATAAAATAATATATCAAAACTCTCATAATTTTAAAACAAGAGAACTAATATTTGAATTAATTAAAATAATTCTTCAATTAAGATACACTAAAATACGAGATGTTACATATGGTGTTTAATGATATATTTGGGTAATGAGATGGAACAAGAATTATGTAAATAATAATGAAAATGTTTGAGTTAATAGATTTTATTAGATTTTGAGAAATAAGGGAGAAAAAGTTTAATAAAAAAAATTAAAAATTGTTTAAATATATTTTTAAAAATTATTTTTATTTTAAATTTTGAAAAAAACTATATTATTTTTTACGTTTTGTTTGAAAGTCTGAAATTTTGTAATGATTAGGGGTGTAACCAATTTGGTTCGGTTCGATTTTGTACATTTTTTTTATAATCGAACCGATATATACTGGTTTTAAAATTTTAAAAATTGATATCGGACTGATTCATTATTGAAGTCGGAACTTCCGATGTTTTCGATTTTGATCCGGTCCGGTTCGATTTTTCCAGTTTTACGGATTATCTATGTTAGTAATAATATGATATTTATATATATTAAACTATTAATCTATTTATATTATAGTATAAGTATATTATTTTATAATAATAACACATACTAGTATAGTATTGAATTTAACTATAGTCTATATAAGTTCTAGACTTTTTATATGAGTACATATGATCAAATGTGTAAAAATATATTTATAAAAAGAATATATATTATAATTTATTATGCTAAAAATGTATTTATTCTTTATATATATATCAAAAGTAAATTTATATTAATAACTTAAATTAATGTTTATATTTAAGACTAAAATTTATATGTTATATCAAATGTTGTATTAAAAATTATAAGAGTAATTTTATGTTATATAGCATATCGTATTAAAATTAATAGACTTGAATAATAAGATTAAAATTTCATATTATATTAATTAACAATTTAACATATAATATATAATATAATATAAAAAATTATAAATATATATACCGGTCCGGTTTGGTTTAAACCGGTTTTCAAGTACCGTACCAGACCAAATCTATCGGTTTGGTCCGGTTCAACTGGTTTTTTTTTTTTTTACACCCTTGATAATGATCCCTTAATTATAGTCAATGAAGCCAGCTTTATATAATGAGAAATGCATGCTATATCTCCAAAGAGGTTATATATACAAAAATAATCTTACAAACTAATGTAGTTTGATATGAACCGTTAGATCTATTTTATAATAAAAATAAGTAATTTATAATATGACGAATCACATCAAATTATGTTAGTTTGTAATATTATTTTAGGTTTTGCTATTCATCCTCCCTACACTCCACACTTTTTTAATATTTTTTTAATTTATTTTTTTTAAACTATTTATAATTTTTTATTCACTATTCATATAAAAATATATTTGATAAAAAAAATTAAAAAAAAATTAAAAAAAGGTGGAGTGTGGAGTGTGGTGTGAATAGTAGAGATTGAATAGATTTTTTCTATTATTTTTATGTAATCTATGTGGCTAAAATATTTCTATTATATAATTAGCAGTCGATCGATCGGCTCAATTTGTTTCGTATACATGACGAGTTTCACTTACCAAGCTTGAGGATCAGAAATATCACCTTTGGGCCAAAACATATTGTGTGTGTGTGTATATATATATATATATCTATGTATATTCTGTACACAAATTATGACATGGTGCATGCAGACGGAGGAGGGAGAAAGAAAGAAGAGAAGAGAGGGAAGGAAAAAAAAATAATAGAGAAAATACGAGTTTTAATTTTAAAAATATTTGTTGCGGCTCACTATTTGGCACAATTTGTCGCTGCAAAAGGTCTTTTTCCACTAAGTATTTGCCACGATTGTAGATCTTGAAAAAAAAAAAAACTCTTGAGAAAAGGCCAAAATTCTTGTTGTGTGATTAGGTAAGGATTACATAGAAAAATTAAATATTTGAAATTGATTTTTTTTTAATATTTGAGTGATATTTGAGAAAGAAATTATGAATAATTTTGAGATGAGTATCTGACTAATCCAATGGAAAAGAAGAAAGAAAAAGATTAAGGCTATACAAATAAGATGAGATAAGATGAAAATTAAAATTGAATAAAATATTTATAGAATATTATTTACAATATTATTTTTATTTTAAAATTTAAAAAAATTGAATTATTTATTATATTTTATATAAAAATTTGAAAAAAATATAATGATTATTCCGTTTGGATTTAGAGATGAATTAAGATGGTTTTAAATGAATTAAATAAAATATTATTTGTAATATTATTATTATTTTAAATTTTAAAAAAGTTGAATTATTTATTATATTTTATATAAAAATTTAAAAAAATTATAGTGATGGGTTGAGACGGTAAAAAGAATGGGACGACGCTAGGTAGCTGAATTGGAGGACAGGAAAGGACTGAGAGCCTTTGCAATTTCCATAATTAGTTTAAACTACACATTGTATGACGAAATATCCCATGCAAATTTCTTTTCCTGTATTTTCCACAAAGGCGATGAACCAATTTTAATATCTATCCATGATCATCTTCATGAGACGTACGCATGATGATCTGCCGATATATTCTCAGTAAACAATCAGATGATCTTACTTACTAACCTAGCTATTATGGTCGATTGAAAACTGCATGGCCTAGATCACGAGCATTCCTCGAAACTGCATGAATGTGTTTTACCCTGCATGCCCAACAGTGTGGATATTCCATCTGTGCATGCAAATAGTTGAGCAAACACAAACTTTGTTTTATTTATGCATACTGATCATCAAAAGCTAGACAGCTTAATTCATCCGCATACAAAAGTAGTAGTACTTCACTCCATAAGGCTGCTTACGAACTTTTAACACAGCGCGCCTCAGTACTCATCCATCTCTAGTACTATCTTAAGATTATTAAGACATTATTACATAACAAACCATCAAAGCATTGCTCTCCATCTCCTCCGCATGATATGGATTTGGAACATACATGCTAGCTAGGTACTTAAGAAACCTGCGAAGTCCAAAATTGATGCCAATGGGTGGTCTCTCCCTTGGCCACGTCGGCTCTGTCTTTCCATGGGCACAAAATAAGATTCCATCTGGCTTTCAAATATCTCTTCTATCTCTTCTCGTGGCATGTTGAACGACAGCTCCTTTGCTTCTCTCTCTAACTGGTTAATTATGTTGTTTTGCCCTGCATAGCAAATAACAAACAATATTATCAAGTCTTCTAAATTATATAGATATATATATGTAGCATGCATGCATGTAATTCATGAGCTTGATCTATTTATGTTGCTTTCAAAAGCTGAGACTCACCGGCAAGGAAGTTTCTCTGGTTGTTCTCGCCATTAATGCCGAAGCCGACTAAGCGCAGATTCTCATTCTGAGAGGCAGTTATCGCAACTGGATGCCCTGCTGGGATTACAAATATATCTCCACGTGCCAGACGAGCTGTTACCTTCTGGAATCGCCCAGTGCTCTCTTCCTCCTCTTGTTCTCTTCTCCCTTGGTATTCGTAGCTCTGGCTTGAAACATGTGGGCAGGCCATTTCAAAGCGTCCAGTCCCTTCTACAACATACACTACAACTGTGGCTTTAGAATTGTAGTGGGGCACCATCATAGCTCCCTGCATAAACAACCAAGAATTTTTCTCGAGTATCAGGGTAAAGAAAGCGGAGAATAACTAATTACGGTACCATGTAATTTAAGGTCTTTTGCCTTACTCGTTTGATTTCGGCGTAATTGACAAGGACATCCATCTCCTGCAGTTGCCTGTGCTCCTCGGGGCAAGCCTCGAAGAACTGCCCGAACTGATTCGAGTAGGACGGCCTTTGGCTTTTTAGACTGATAGGACCCCCAGAGGAGCGGCGGCCCCATGGCCTCTGGCCGGCAGACATGGCGTGTTGGCTCAATGCCCTGAGCTTCTCTGGTGAGGCTCTGATGATTACTCCTTCCCTCTGCTCCTGCTGGTCGAAGAAACTCTCTAGCCTGTCCCTCGGGGTCTGTCATGATCATGACGTCCAATTTTAGCAGGTTAACAAAGTTTTTTCTCTGTTTTTTTTTTTTTTTGGCCTAGAGAATGAAAAAGAAGAAGCCTACATTTAGAGCTGCCACGAGAATATCATTGCTGAATACACCGAGATATGATTCAGGACTTTTAGCACCAGCTACATAGTATTCCTGTAGCACAACAAACTCAAACTTGAGTACCAAAAACGATTAAAGGAATTGTGAGAAGATCAAGGGGAGCAGAAATAAGGAGTAGAAAGTATGCTAGTAAATACCCTAAATTGGCCAGGATTGTTGACGGGCTGGAGGAGTTTCACCATCTCTAGCCTCTCGTTACTGTCTTGGTTAATCACATACTCGGTAGCACCCGCAGGAACCCTAATAACATCCCCACACTCGAGGTTGAACGACTCTCTTCTCTCTTGAGATACTAAGGTAAGGGTCGCCCTTCCTGTATTTTTTTTTTCCAAAAATATGCAACTCAAATGTCTCCAAATTGAAGAATTATAATATATCGTCACTCCAAGTATAAAAAATCATTATATATATCCTAAAAATTATGAGGTGTCCGTATCCTTTTAACTCTAAAAATTCAACAAAAAACAAAACTATATATTAAAGATTAGTAAGTTCAATGATCTATTTAATAGTTTAGTCGTTTTCATATTAATAAGTATGATATATGGTAGAGATTCTTTTACCTCTTGTGACTACGATAAGAGATTCCGCATCTTTGTGATGTGGGAGCATGAAGGTGTTAGGATTTGCATCCAAGATGACCACACGGTAATTCTCAATGCCACGAAGGAGCTCGGTTCTCTCCGTGAACCTCTCAAGATATTTAACTTCACCTTCCTCGGACTCATGTCTCGACCTGATTCTCTGGGAGTGAAAGTAGTAGGGATTGTGCCTCTGTTGCTCCTCTTCCCGGCCTCTGCTTTCTCTGCGCGGGCTTTCCTCTGGTCCCCGTTCTCTGCCTTGCTGCTCCTTGTATTGTCGTTCGCATCGTTGCTGGCATTGCCTTTGCCTTTCCGGGCTTTGCTCTTGTATCTGGCATCGGCGTTGGCATCTGTGGTACTGTTGTTGGGGATCTTGTCGGTCTCTGCCGCGTTGGCGCTCTCTTTCTTCTTGCTGTCTTCGTTGCTCACACCTTCTCCGGCATAGTTGTTGCTCCTGACCCCTTCGTTGCCTTTCACACTGTTGCTGACACTGCTCATACCGCTGTTCTGGGTCTCGCGAATTCTGGTCGTCTTCGTCTCTGCCGCGTCGGCGCTCCCTTTCTTCTTGCCTTCTTTGCTCCTCTTCTAACCGCTCTTCGCACCTGCTTTGGCATTGCTGCTGTTGACGCTGTCCTTGCCCTTGCCTCCGGCAGTGCTCCTGGCATTGGCGATACTGTTCTCGTGGGTCACGCGGATTCTCCTCGTCATCGACATCTCCGCCGTGTCGGCGCTCCCTTTCTTCTTGCCTTCTTTGCTCCTCTTCGAAGCGCTCCTCGCACCTGCTTTGGCATTGCTGCTGTTGACGCTGTCCTTGCCCTTGCCTCCGGCAGTGCTCTTGGCATTGGCGATACTGTTCTCGTGGATCTCGCGGATTCTCCTGGTCATCGTCGTCTCTGCCGCGTCGACGCTCCCTTCTTTCTCGTTCTTGTTGTTCTTGAAATTGCCGCTCGCATCTTCTCTCGCATTGTGGCTGTTGTCGAGGATCCTGCTTCTCGCAGGTTTCCCGGCACTGCTCATATTGTTGTCGTGGGTCCCGTGGGTTGACAACCTCCTCACGCTCTCTTTCCCTTTCACGCTCCCTCAATTGCTCCTCGCAGCGCCGCTGACACTGTTGTGCCTGTCTCTGTCCACGCTCTTCACGTTGGCACCGCTCCTGGCACTGCTGGAACTCCCGCCTATGGCTTTCAGGGTCATGATGAGGGTTTTCATTACTTAGGTCCTCAGTCTCGAGAGCGAGAGACGAGCATACTAAGGCGAGGAAAAGAGCTGAAAGGAACAGGAACAAAGGAATCTTGGCTTTGATCATCATGATTGTTCTGGTTTTAGCTTCCTTCGATGGTATAGATATGGCAGAGACGGGGATCACGTATTTATAGCTGCTACGGCTTAGACATGCAAGGACATTTGGCTTGGCACGTTTACATGCAAAGTGACCAGTGTCCTACGTGACAAATCGACGTGGCCTACTACTACTTCAAACACCCGCGTTACGAGTCACGACGTACCAGTCCCTGTTCAATATGTTCATCACGTTGTACGAAAATACGGAGCAAAAATCAGTGCCAGCTAGCTCGAAATCAATGGCATTGTTCTGCATGCATGCTAATTGATTGTATATATTGCAGCGAATAGAAATCTGTGAACTTCAGAGTCCGGATGCTGGGTGACGTGAAATTGATCTCTCCATGAAAACTGTAGAAGGAAATCATCTGTCGGACTCGGCAATGGGGGGCCCTGCTTTTTTTTTCTTTTTTCAAGAAGAGGACGTGGGTGCCCTGCCTGAGGTGCACCTCATGGTGTTTACGTGTTTGTGTGCATGCGAGGTTTCGTCCAGGGCATGCGTTTTGGTTGGTGGACGCGGCGATGCTCATCCGTGAAGTAAAATATGGACAAGCACGCGACGCAGAAAGACACAGCGAATTTGGAGTCTTCATGTGCATGTAGCTAGGAAATTAGGATCAAAAGTAATTTGGTGCATGCATGTTTATTGTTTAAACTAATAAATTTAATTTATTACAACTATATATAAAAAAGTTTAATTTATTTTAATAAGATGATCAATATGTTATCTAAATTTTCAATCGTTATGCTTTTATCATATCTGATGCGAGGGCGGAACCAAAATGCTAAATATGAGAGCAAAACCAAAAAAGTATATGCAAAGTCTTTTTTATATAAAGTTGGCCTTAATAAAGCTCATAAAAAATTAAAAACTTGGGAGACTTCTTCAAACTTGGGCTGAAGTCCCAAAGTTATATCTAGACTTATTTGATGTGATATTAAAAATTGATAAATGAGTAAAAAATAACTAATTAAGTCATGATCATTATAAAGAGGTTATAATTAGTTAAAATGATAATAAATAATATTTTTTTATATTTTAATATTTTTAAGGATTGTAATAAGTCAAACAATAAATTGTGTTCTTATTCATTAACTCGTAACAAGTCATGATATGTACATGGGACTTATATACATGCAAAATGTTCGATTAAAACTTTATGTTTCTTCTTATAAGTGATATAAGTATAGGTGGTGTATGAGATCTCACATCATTTGAAAAATAAAAATTTCTACTTTTTATAATGATTTAATGAGACTCCAATTAATATATTGTATTAACTTTTAGAGTATAGGTAACGCAATTTAGACGCGTTAAGACCATCTCTTTAGAATTATGCAATTGTAAGGGGATTCCCCCCCCCCCCCAAAGCTCAAGAAGTCTGTGATTGAAAGAGAAGTAAGATCAAAAGTCCAGTCCAAGACAAATAGTTCCCAACCCAGCCTACAGGAAAAGCCCTCTGGACGCAACCTACTGGAGGAATGGTGTTGCAAGGGATGAGACTCGTCGATCTAAAAATCTCTCGAGTAATGTCCAACCCTTAAGTGCCCGTCCACATAGCAAGCGTAATATGAGGGAAACCTTTGATCTACTGACAGGAAGAATATCAACGGGCCCTGAAGAAGATAGTCTGAGAGAAGGAGGTCAGAAAATCATGTCGCATTAATGGCTCCACTACCAGGGCAACACGCCACATTAATGATGCCGTCGCAGAGTCATGCCGCATTTAAAGATTCTAACACAAGGAACAGTACAAGGATGCAGACTTCACAGAGGTAAGCATGATCTGTCCCCCCTAACTTATAGTATAAATAGTAGATCCCAAGTACGAGAATATCTCTCTGATTCCTAGACTCATTTACTTATTTACAAACTTCTAAAAATATTTACTAACTTTAGCATCGAAGATTACTTGGCCCTTAAACGGCCCTCTCCAAGTTGCACTTATCTCCATCTTTTGCAGGCTCGTTACCGAAGACCTGAGTTGTTGGAACTTGGCCCAAATGCGTGCGAAACACGACGTTAACAATGACGCCGTCTGTGGGATCGTTATAGATCTTGCGTGTCTTTGTCATGTCTGCAACAACCCGTTCCAAGCAACTTAGGAGAGACATAGGAGACACCATAGAGGTAAGGTTGAAATTTATGGAAGAATGGGTAACGAAGCTAACTGGCAAAGTGCAAACACTTCATAAGGAAAACGAGGAACTTAGAAAACCCCAATAGGAGTAGGACGGTGAAGCAAGATCCAGCGATAGTGTGCATGTAGGGTAGCGGAACACACAATCTGGACCTAATAAAGAAGAGGAGCAGAAGAACATGCAGGTCGTGCTCTGCAACCTCAAAGGAAAATTTGAGGAAATAATAGGTAAAGTAGATACGTCGTCAACGGTGGACTAGTTGCTCACAAGCATGTGTCTACCTTATATTGAAGAGGTGATAGCGGTGCCCTTACCACCAGAGTTTAAATCCCCGCTATGAAGATATATGATGGAGGAAGGGACCCTCTTGAGCACCTGGAAACTTTCAGAGCTCACATGACGTTGTATTGCTTCCCAGGAGAAGTAGCTTGTAGAGTGTTTTCATTGACTCTAAAGGGGTCAGCACGTGTATGGTTCAAGTCACTAGCGCCTGGATCAGTGGACAGCTTTGGCAAACAGGCCAAATTTTTTCAAACACAGTTCATGTCCAACTGACAGAGGCGGCGTCCGGCCGCGTACCTTCTCACCATCAAACAAACAGAGAATGAAAGCCTGAAGTCCTACCTGTCTGGATTCAACAAGGAGCTCATGACCACCGATAATCAAGACAAGAACATAACATTGGCAATGGTCCTAGGAGCAGTTTGGCCACGATCCTAGTTTATGGCTGAGCTGGCCAGAAGGACCCCTGTAATATTGCGAGAGTTCATGGACCAGGCTAACAACTTCATCAACGATTCAACGCAGAAGACACTCTTTGAGCATTGACGGAGCCGCGGAGGAAGAAAGTGGAGCGTGTGAAGAAAATGGCGAAGGTCCCGACCAAGACTAAGCCCCAAGAGAAAGGAAAAAATAGCTCCCAAGAAAAACGATGGGAGGAAACCCCAGCAAGGGGACCCGGACCACGATACAACCAGCCTACGTTCACCATTCATGAGGCTAACACTCACATCGCACAAAGACAACTGGGGAGCAGCGCATTGCTACTGCACATACCATCGGTCCACCTCACACAATGCCGAGAACTGCTTCTCCCCTCAAGGAATGAGGGAATACATGGGGCAACATAAGCGATGCCATCCCCGGCCCATAAACTGGAGTAGGAAATAAGGAAAAGGTCAAGAGAAAGGAGTCGAGATTGAGGCAACCGACACAGGCAGGCAAACACTCCTCAGTGGTGGCCAATGACGAGAGAACCATAGCCAGATCGTGCCCGTTCACCACTAACGTAGGAGCCCACACTCAAGAAAATTTGAACCATAGCTGGAGGATTTGCAGGTGGGGGTGTTACCTCTTCAAGTAGGAAAGAGCACGCAAGACGGGCCTGGTATCACGAGGTGTACTCAGCTGAGTGTCATCCTGCCAAATATTGAAAAGGTGACCTTACCCCCGCCATCTCATTCATGGAGGTCGATGAGAATGGGGTTCTGTACCCCCAAGACGACGCACTAGTGGTTACTATGCTTATCGCCAACTTTACCACCCATAGAATTCTCATTGATAACGGGAGTTCTGCGGACATTCTGTTCTAGGGAGCCTTTGCCACCAGAATGGGCATATAAACCGCTCAGGTACAGCCGGCACCCATCCCCTTGAAAGGTTTTTTCGGAAGTGTGGTCCAACCTGTGGGAACCATCACAGTGTCCGTCCTTGTTGGCAGCAGCCCCTGTCATGGTTGACTTCCTGGTAGTTAAGACTCCGTCGTCATACAACGCTATTATCAAGAGGCCCACCCTCAATAGCTTACGGGCCGTCATATCGACCTACCACCTCAAAATGAAATTTCCAACTTCTCAAGTAGTGGGGAAATCCAAGGCAAGCATGTCTTAGTAAGAGAATGTTACGTCCAAGAGCTAGCAGAAAGATGGTGGGCTCGCCTCAGACAGAGTAGGTTGGGCACCACCAAAGGAGTCATGGCAAGCCTTCATTTGCGACTCGCCCTGCCAGTCTCAAGGAGGAATAAGGGGCAGTGCTCGGCCTTAGAAGAAAGGATGGACGACAGCCTCCCCAGCTAGAAACTTTGTTTTCTTGGTTTTGTAATATCTCTTTATCCAGCCTGTACTTTCCTTATATTTAATGAGAATACGAATTTTCAAGACAATGCAAAATGTCTACCCCACACTTTAATATTACCAGCAAAGCGCTAACAAGAAAGTGTGCAACTATCAAAGTCTACGGCGACATGGTCATTAGCGAATTAATAATTACCTCCCTGTGGGGCGCCATAAGGAAAGGTAGACCTGAAAGTTGCCATATCCCTCCTTTAGCAGAGTGCGGGCCAGCCTTCAGCAGCCTGAAAATGAAGGCTTACCTTCCTTACAGATGTCCACAGGCAGGTGTGAATCTAATCATAAACTGCCCGAATAATGTACCTCCCTGCGGGATAACATAAGAAAAGGTATGCCTAAGAGTTGCCTTATCAATGTTTTGAATTTTATACCATACCGGCCGGTACGGTCGAAATATTTCGTTTCTATGGTGTAGCCAGTACAGAGAAGAGTATAGTTTCGTATCGGTCAGAATTTCGATCATTTCGGCTAGTACTTTATATTTTGGCCCGTACCAACCGATATTTCGGTCTTTACTTCTTTTTTTTTTTTTCAAACTGTAAGCTCATTTTTTTACTCCCAATTCAGACCAGACTATTTATAATTTATATATATATTTTATATATAATTTATTTATATATAGACTATTATTTTAGAATAAATTTATATATATATTTATATATAATTTATTCATATATAGACTATTCTGAAACGATATCCGAAATAATACTAGTACCGAAATATCTACCTCGACCGAAACAGTCACCGGTACGGTATTCAAAATATTGTGCCTTATTCCTCCCCCAGTGGAGAGCAGGATCAGCCTCACGGCTCTCCGAATAAATTACCCTAATGTCCGCCGTAACGAAAAGTGAGATCCACACCAACCGACCCAACAATTACATTTCCTGTGATATCAACGAGCGGGAGCAGGTCCAATCTCAAACTGCTCAAACAACATATCTCCCGTAGGACTGAAGGGGAGAATTAGGCCGAAGGCTGTTCTACCCCTCCCACGATGGAGTGCGGGTCATGCCCCCTGGTAACCCGAATAGCTTACCTCGACTCCTATCGCGGCAAAGAGTGGCCAGCTATATCGCTGTCCAAACTTACCTTTCCACGGGATACCATAGGAAAAAGGTAGGCCCTAAGGTTGCCTTATCCCTCCCACGACGGAATGCGGGTTAGTATTTAACTACCCGAAATCAGAAACTATACCTATCTCGTAAGCGTCAACATGCGGGAGCATGTACAGTAACAAACTATCTGAATAACTTACCTCCCCCCGGGGTACTATAGGGAAAAGTATGCCTAAAGGTTGTCTTGTCCCTCCAGCAGAGAAGAGTGGGTTTAGCCCTTGCGACAACCTGAATAGTTCCCAATCTCTGTTACGAACGAAGAGTGGGTTTAGCGCCAGCCTGATCCAAAATGTTACATTTTTCTGTGATGTCAACAAAGGGGAGCGGGTTCAGTAACAAACTGCCCGAATGACTTACCTCCTTGCGGGATACTATAGGGAAATGTAGGCCTAAAGGTTGTCTTATCCCTCACATAGAGGAGAGTAGGTTTAGCCCTCGAGGCGGCCTAAAAATTTACTCCGACTCCAATCACAATGAAAGAGCGCATTGGCCCAGTGGGCGTCCGAAGAAGTTATCTCCTTAGAGAACCGAAAGGGGCAGGCTGATTTGAGGCAGCTTGACCTCTCCCCAATGGAGTGTGGGCTTAGTCTCTCGGCTGCCCGAAGTAGAAAATTTTTTGAAAGGGAAACAACGTTCCAAAGAAAGCTGTACAATGTCAACAAGCAAAGGAGAAATGCAGAAATAGTATGATAACCCCTATCGACTAGCAGGGTCGGCAGGGTTAAACCGGATGCCAGCAGGGTGGGTTAGGAAGCCTCGAACTTAGCCCCAGATTATGGGCGCATGAGAAGAAGGAGCGAAGTAACTAAGAAGGCCTGGTCTAACATAGTTATCAAAACAACAAAGTACAACCGATCAAATAACGAACTGTTTGGAACACGACTAAAGCGAACAGGTACATCTTAACTGGGAAGACATCGACAACAAAATCAATAACCATGTCCTGAGGACGGTTATCCAAAAGAGATGAAAAAATGCAGCATGACAGACTGATAGGGTGGGTAGGAGCCCTGCAAACTCCTACTCCGAAATTCCCCCAGCCGGTCGCCAAAGCAAAAAAAAAGAGAGGGAAAATATTCAGAAAAGGAGAGTTAGAGAAAAGCGTAAAGAAAAAGAAAGATATTGTCACTAATTAATAAATACAAGTCACTAGGTGACAAAATTACAGGTATGTGTACAACCAAAAGAAAGAACAAAGTAATAAAGCAGGATTATCCGGGTACATTAAGTTTCAACACTGGAAATACCAGCCCTGGTAGCAATAGGAGTAGGGTTAGCTGGCACTACGGCGGTCGGTGCGAGAACAACTAGATCCTGGAAAGCATTAGGCATCTCCATCCTCCCCAGATCGGTTGGTTGTGAAGGCCGCTGTGCTGGTAAGAATCTTGTTGAGTATAAGCTCCTGTAAATACTTTGTAAAGGACCTCAAGCGCAGCTCTAGACTCTTCAGAAGGAATGCTCGTATAGACCTACGACCCTCGACGACCCCGTGTCCCCATGCCTCATCACGAAGTCTTAAGAACAACTTTAGCTGCCTTTCTAGGGAGAGGGTGACATCTCGCGCTTGGGATAAGTCGTACCGAAGACTTTGGTTAAGCCACTCCAGTTGCTCTTTCTCCTTCCGTGCTCAAGATAAGTAGTCTCGAAGACTTTGGTTGAGCTGCTCCGATTGTTCCTTCTCCTCCTCCTCTTTCTTCTTGTGCTTCCTCCCGCAGCGCTCCAACTTCCCCACTCTCTTGCGCTCATCTACCAGGTCGAGCCGCATCCTCTCCAACTCGCGAATAAACAATTCCCTTTCTTCCCTCTCACTGAGAGCAGAGTCAAGGGAAATTCTAGACATCGAACGAAGGCCAGGTTCTTTTGCACGACAGCCTCCTAACCATTCATGATCAAAGCCGCTAGCTAAGAATAACCCTGGTGACAAAATAATCTACATCCAGAGATCAGTAAGGGAAGAAAGGAGGGGAAAAGACAAGAAACGAGCAACCAAACCTCATGGAAGAAGCCAGGCAAATACTTGACGGCATGACCAATGGCCTCTTCACGACCCCTTTTAGTTGCCAGCTGAGACAAGAGAGGGAGAACCTCCACAGAATCCTCGACCTCGGACGATTCTGCAGCTGCTTCAGAAAGAGCAGGCTAGTCCCTGCACCAACCCTCCAGATTAGGGCCGATTACAAATTCAGAAGGGGATCTTTCTCTGATGGGCACTCGGCCTAGAAGGGCGGCTCGTTGTGTGGACCCTCACCAACTATAACATCCAGAGGGGCATCATTCCCCTTTGGGTGCCTGACCTGCGCAAGCTGGTCCATGATCAGACTCCTCGAACCTTCGCAGACTATAACATCCGAGAGGGATTTGCCTCCTGCACGGTCCTCTGTATCTACATGGTTGCTGGAAGTAGCCGTTGTTGCCCCCTTGTTAGTGGCCTCGAGGGAATGACTACAAACGAGATGAGGACGGAGAGGCGATCCATGAAGAAGAATGTTGTCACTCATCAAGAATGGTGGCTGCAAAAATACGTTGAAGTAGGGCCTCCATCTCAATCTTGTCCCTAGGCACCTCAACAGTAGCAGCCGGGGATGATGTCACGAGAGGATCACCAGCCGTTTCACTCATCGGTACCATCATCTGAGTCGTCGTAGCAACGGGGCGGCTGGCCGCCAAGATAGCCAACTCCTGCGATGGAAGATTCCTAGTCACAGAAGGCGGCCTGCTCTCAGTTTGGGTACCATCCTAGCGATTTTTCTTTCCACTGTCCGACGGGGGAAGATCTGAGGAGCATTTCCGAGCAAAGGCAACTTGAGATCGGGCAGCAATCGCCCTATCATTGGAAGGAATGTGACCCAGGGGAGGCAGAGAACTTCTAAGTTCTCCTCGAAAATGAGGACTTCAGATAATACCCTTTCAGTTTTATTCTGCACCTATTCTCGGACAATCGCGATATGCCGCACTTCGTAAGAAGTAGCTGACGGACGCATAACCTTATCCTCCGGAACCTTCTCCTAGTCCGTTCGTATTGGGAACTCACGACAGTTTATTTGGCCTACCGAAAACTCCCATTCGCGGCCAGACACGGAAAAGAATATGGGAGACCAGTCTTTCACCTTGCGATATCTTGGCTCCAAGGTGACTAGAGCATGTATCGCCCTAAAACTGCAGACATTCCCTTTTGCCGTAGCACCTTATAGGTAAGAAGAAACTCACAACCGGTGAGATCCACATCGTCGGGAAGGATTCCAGCAAAGCAAGCCGCCAAATAATGCAGCAACACATCAACAGTTTCCATGCGTTCGGGTGCAGCTGGGAGGGAGCCAAACCTAGGCGGTCCAAAAGGTCACGAACAGGGTGAGTGAAGGGCAGCCTCAGGTTGCAAGTAAACATGGAAGGAAATAGGGCCACCTTTGTAGAATGACCCTCTGCATCAATGGCACCCTCATTGGGGCCAGGAACTTCAAAAAATGCTGACTCCAGTACTTGGTAAGTAAAGGCCAAGGAAGTCAGTGTTGGTTTTGTGGTACTTGAGTGCCATCCGTTGCCCCCAAACAACTGCCCAGTATCTATAAAACCTCTACTGGAAACATTGAGTTGAATAGAATTTTCGGAAACCATCACCACCTATTTATGAGATAGCAAAGAAGACCGGGAAGAGGAAAGAAAAATCGAGAAAATGGTAGGGCGGTTACAACGCAGCAGATGGAAACCACACCCCACTTCTACTTTATATAAGGGGAAGGTGACGGTTAGTCTCTCAAACACCGTGGCGATAGGGAAAGTATGTGCTGCTTCAAATTCTGGAAATGTAGTCTACGAAGCAACACAAACACAAAGAGCTGCTTGACATCATCTCATTAATGAACTTGAAAATACGTTATCAAAAGGTGAGCCTATCAAGGAAGATGGAAAACCATGCCAGGATTACCAACCAACGGGAGCCTCCCTAGACTTCAGAGCAATGCACACATAAAAAGAAAAAAAAAAGGATCCCAACCTTAGTGGTAAGGCGAGTTCGGATAATGATGAAATTCCCACCGTACACATCCAGTGAGAATTAGTGGGATAATTGTAAGGGGAATTCCCCCCCCCCTCCCCCAACTAAGCCCAAGAAGCCTATGGATGAAAGAGAAGTAAGATCAAAAACCCAACCCAAGATAAATAGTTCCCAACCCAACCCACGTAAAAAGTTCTCTGGATGCAACCTGCAGGAGAGATGGTGCTGCAGTGGATGAGACTCGTCGTTTTGAAGATCCCTTGTGTAGTGTCTAGCCCTTAAGTACCTGTCCACATAGCAGACATAATAAGCGGGGAACCATTGATCTACTGACAGGAAGAATATCAACGGACCTTGAAGAAGACAGTCTGAGAGAAGGAGATCGGAAAACCACGTCGCATTAATGGCTCCACTATGCGGGCAACTTGCCACATTAATGACGCCGTCGCAGAGCCACGCTGCAGTTAATGATTCTGACACAAGGAATTGTACGAAGGATGCATACTTCATGGAGGTAAGCACAATCTGTCCCCCCTAACTTATAGTATAAATAGCAAATCCCAAGTACGAGAATATCTCTCTGATTCCTAAATTCCTTTACTTATTTACAAACTTCCAAAAATATTTATTAACTTTGACATCGGAGGTTACCCGACCCCTAGGTCTTCCTCTCTAATTTGCACTTCTCTCCATCTTTTGTAGGCTCATTACTGAATACCTGAGTGGTCAGAACTTGGCTCAAAGACATGCAAAACACGATGTTAACACTGCTATCAAGTGATTAATTGTTCTTTAGAAGCTAAGCCAGGGGAGATTACTCGTCCATAATTCACTACATTATATATATCTACTATATTATAATAAGTGGCTATCTAACTGTAAATAGTAACTTTTGTTATTTTTCTATTAAATCTATTAGATTTTATTTTACCAAAAGACCCTTAAAACTCTTGACCATTTGACGTGTAAGTCCCTTGTAAAACTTAATAAAAGATCATGTTTTACCAAAATGTCCTTAAGATCCTTGACCATTTGACATGTAGCTCCCTTGTGGAATTTAATGAATGATCATGTTTTACCAAAAGGCCTTTAATAGTCCCGCGATTAGGTAATTTGCTAAAATTTAGATTTTTTTTAATCTTGATTTTTTATTTTTCTTTAACCTTGTATTTTCTTTTTTCAGACAAACAAGTTACTAACTTTTTTATTTTTTATTTAAATCATTATATTAAGTGCATTCCAAGTCTAATGCATATGGGATCGTTCCCTAACGTGTGTGTGTGTGTATATATATATATATATATATATATATATATATATATATTCACGCCACTAATGAAGTGCTGCAGAGAACCTAAATTAGCAAGAATTATATATGTACTATGCGGACTGCGTTCTTAGAGCACTAGCATTGGACTCATCAAATGAGTCCAATTTTTAAAATTTGATGAATTTCACTTTAAAATCTTGGCATTGGATTCATCTTCTACTCAAATGTGAAGCTTCTAGTTACAGAAAATTCACTTCTATCTTCAAATTTGAAGAACTACTATTCAATGGCTATCCCATTATTTTATTATTAAAATTAGATATTCGTTGGTGACCCAATTAGATTGTAGATGCTTTGAGTGAAATACTAAAATTGATTAGCAGAAGCTAAATTATGATTTAATTAATGTTTTTTTTAAATTAAATAATAATATTATATTATTATTTTAATAAATCAAATGGTTAATCTAATGTGAGATTATAAATAAGAAGGTTTTACATTTATGAAAAATATATACTTTTTATCAAATTTTAAAAATAAATTTAATACTAGTGCGCTTAGCAAAGGTTGTTTGTCTTTTTTCTAGCCGACTCAAGTCCAGGTCGTCATTGACTCATTGATGAGACCCCTCACTAATTTTCTTCCAGATTCAAATAGAGGTTTTAAGGGACTCGAGAACCTGAGAAGCATGTCGTATTCACACGGCCATTGCCCGTATCTACTCTGCTACCTTGGTTGTTGGAACTTGGAGCCATGCAAACAAAGTAATTAAGCCTAAAAGAATATTATTGACGGATATATACAAAAAGAAAAGAGTTTGTCTATAGAGCAGCCCCTGTAGCACATAAGCCGTTGCACACCTTACGTGGATTTACTTTTTTTTTTTTTTTTTCTCCTTCCTGCTGAAACTATTTGAATTTGAACCATATTTCCTTACGAACCCATCCCACTCCCGCGTCCCCCTCCCTCCCGTCGCCCAGCACCCTCGAGCGTCATCGTCCCTGTCATCGCCCAGCATCGGCGACTCGTTGGCCTACCTCTGCCCATCGCCGCCCAGCTTTTTTTTCCCCACAGTCCATTTCGAACAAGAGGGAGGAGTTCACGGGGACCACTCGTCGCCCAGATCCCGCAATGCCCTCCCTCCATCAGCGCCACCGTGCGACACACCTCGAGTCATCGTGGTCCCTCTCGTCGCCCAGCACCCGCGGCTCGTCGACCTCCCTCTGCCCTTCACCGCCCAGCACCCGCAACTCCTACCTCTGTTTCGCTGCCCATCTGCTCAGCAACAAGAGGTAACTCCACATTATTACATTATTTGTACTGAAAGAGGTAAAGTTTGGGGCAGATTTTATCTTTTGGAGATGGGTATTGGGCTTAGGGCATGGAGATATAGAACTGAGGTGAGTTGCAGAAAATGCTTCTTGAAGTTAATGGTTGCTAGTGATGATCTTTGTTGGTTTGAAGTCTCGGGTTCTCTCCGTTTGTGAAAACTGAGGTGATGCTACTTGTCATTTTACAAATTTAAAGGCACTGTAAATAGCTTTAAAATTGTGTGAAACAATGGAATTGAATTGGAGACCTTCGTTTCATGGTGGTTGCAAGTTCATTTGGACTTGTGATTAGTTTTAAGTTGGTACTTTCAGGCTCCATTTGTGTGCTTGCTGAAATATAATGACCGGTATTGTTGGGTGGTTTACAGAGTACTTACACTACTTTGGATGGATTGGTTGATCTTATTTTACAGATATAGATATAGACACATAGTGACAACAGCAATATCAGCAAGATTTAAAACATGATCAGCATCTACTTCCCAGCTAGTAAATCATGTAATTGCATTCCTTCCTAGATGAACCCAAGTGGATGAGTATTTTGTTGACTTGAGTGTTTGGGTAACAATTAATTGAGTTCTTTTAAGATGAAATGTCAAAATCTACTTCGATCTGGACAAAGGAAGGTGAAGGTCCTATTTTAGGATGCAGATTTGTCATCCATACATATTCACAGATTTGTTAAATTGATAGAATTTTTCTATTGTGTTATTTCGTCTTGATTTGCTTTAAAACTGAATCTTTAATAGGGATAGAATCATACGAGGTATGATAGATGTATGTATTGTAAACTGAAAATTCTTGTTGGCTGATGAATCTTTATTTTCCAAGCTAATTATATGGTTTCCAATTTCGACCTTTAGTTTCTCATGGAGTTTCTGCTTCATAGTTTTGGAGTTGCAAGTCAAAATGATGTCAAGCATTGGAATTTTGTTTCTGTTAGATAGGTAGTTGGGAGTTGAGCACCTTTAGGTTTAAGTCTTGTAAATTAGTTAGATAATTTCATGTTTACCCAATTCCCATCTGCCAAAAATTGTCATGTTCTCTTAATTAACCACAATAAAAGGAAAATAAACACAAATAATATTTTTTCAAAAAATTTTCCAAAAAACTTGATCAATACTATTTACTTCTTATGGATATCATCAGTCTTTTGATAATTATTTTATTTTATTTTATTTAAAGCTTGGTTGAATCTGTAAGGAAGCTTTGTAGAAGACCATCTTCCATTGAATTTCCTCAAGTGGTGTAATATCTGTATTGATAAATTATATGCCGACATAAGAATGGGATTCTTGGAGTTGTAAAATCAACACTAAGTGGGTTTGTGATATCTGTACTGATTATTTCTAGAAGAACCAACCGCAATGATTCTGTGTCTCAATCTCCAGTACAGCAGCTCTATGCAACTTCTCATTATATGTAATTAATTGTAGTTTTATTGGGTATAAATTAGTGGGGCCTCATGTATTCCTTTCTTGTGGATGGCCTCAATTATGACCCACCAACCAAAATGGCCATGAAAGGTTGAGTAATCTCTAAAGACTCGATATGTACTTTGTATTTAAAATAGTTGGATGAGTTGGATTGTCTTTATTTTTTTCTTTTTTCTTAGTAGTTGGGTAAATTCTACGTCACCTGCAAAAATGCTTTTGTTCAATTTCATTTTTTTCATTAATTCTTTGTATGCACCACTGGCATTTAGAATTTAATTAGTCTCTTGGTGGAGATCAGATACGATGATTCATGTCCATTTATGAGTTTTTAAATGCACATATAGGTTGTACGTAATGCTTGTAACTGTCCATTTAGAATTTTGATTGATGCTTGTAAATGCAAATAGCTTAAATATTAATAGTCTGTCTTCTTAGTACAAACATTATATATTACTCCAGCCTTGCTATTTTCTTGCTTAATCAGACTAGAAAAAACCATCAATCAAAATCTCAGTTTATAATTATTGCCAACCAAGTGCAGTCGAGATTAGAATGGGAAAGATGTAGGAAATTGAAAGGGAGAATATGAGCTTTGAAGTGTTTATTTATTGGTTTACAGAGGAAAATATGAGTCCCTTTTGGGACATGACGAGGTGGGGATTTTTTGGATCCATATAGTGGAAGGTATGTGGAATTTTGTGTTTGAGTTTTTGTTTAACTTTAGAGTTCGAGGAAAATGAAATTTGTGATTTGAAAATTCTTTCAAGTTAAAGATTTGCTTGTTTGTTGAGAAAATGGATGAAGTAAAGGAAAAACTTTGTTTCTGTTTATTTTTAGGTGCCAGATGAAGTGTACTCCACAGACTGTAAGGCTATCATCTCTATGTCGGGGGTTGAGAGCTTGGAGGAGTTGAAGCCGTTATGCTGGAGAAAGCTCAGAAATGACAGTGTGAGTTGATGTGGGATTTCAAAGGAAAATCAAGCACTTTTGCTGTTTGGTTTAGAGGCCTTTCCATTGTTTATATAATCTCAATGGTTTGTAGGCGTTCAGATTTGTGTATGGATTTTGTGTATGGGTGGGTTGTGGAGACCCTGTGTTGTGATTCCTCATGAATTGGGAGTACATGAATGTGATTCCTAAAGTGTACCTTTGCTTTTGTGCCACGAAATCATGAATGGAAGAGAGGTGTCGGACGATACATTCAATGGAAAATTTCCTTTTGCTTGATTTGGACCTTATGTATGGAAGCAGTGTTTATACATTAAAAATTTTGTTTATAATATGTTTTTGTCAATCCATCAGGTTCTTTGATTTGTTTGCCGAGGAACATGGTTCTTTTTTGGTTCTTTGATAAGATATTTATTCTTTGGTGTTAATCCCAAACTATTGGGTTGGTTGTCCTGCGCAAATGTCTATGTGAGATCTTTTAAACATCATTGGCTAAATAGAGAGGCAGTCTAAGGCGAAGCAAAAAGTCTTCAAAATCACAAATGCAAAATTCATTCCAACAATTGAACCGGTTGGAATGATAAATACTTCACTTCCAGACAAATTAATCCGTTTTTGTTCCAAGTGAGAATTGAGAAGTCTACCTTACAATGAAGATGCCATTTCTTCATTCAAATGCCTTACAATGAAGATGACCTATCTATTTAAGAAAATAAAGAGATACTTATATAGGAACAATATAGTCCCATCACTTAATTCACTTAATTGCACACAACATCGGAGTAAAAACTGATGGTCCTCCTTTGACAGTCCTGAACATTAAGTAGCTCCACATCAAAAACTTCAGACTGTTTTGAGCTGAAGAAGGTGGAAGGCCCAACCTGGAGAAATGAAATATTCTTATCAACAAACTTAGTTCAAAAAATGATACTGGACATGAGGTTGGAAAAAGTTGCATACGGTGATCATGAATTTGATTGTTGGGCATTTATTCCCCCAAAGTTTAGTATCAATACCA
Source organism: Cyclocarya paliurus (assembly GCA_029856935.1). Taxonomy (NCBI): domain Eukaryota; kingdom Viridiplantae; phylum Streptophyta; class Magnoliopsida; order Fagales; family Juglandaceae; genus Cyclocarya; species Cyclocarya paliurus. The sequence goes on from JARVXP010000084.1 coordinate 668,034, forward strand.
TACATGAGACATTTCAACCTCAACTGAGGAGTGGTAAGCATTTATTTTATCTAGGTATTAACTTCAAGACGAATATCAAAATCTTGGAAAAAGCATTGTATAAAAATCTAACTACAAGGCTGGGCAATAAGAAAACTTGAGAAATCAGTTCTTGCTAGGCAATATGATCATGTTATGCCTTTGGGCTCTATTACATGTCCTGACCCAAGCTGGAACCATAATAGTGATAATCCTATTGTGCCAAAACACAAATTTTCTCTACGCTACAAAGTTTCTTAGAAATTTGATTGAAAGATTTGACTCTTCTTCAGTTTCTATCTGTTGAAATTATTCGGGCAACAACTAATTCAGGCTAATTCACATTAAAAAAAGGGAAAGGAAACTAGGGATTTAAGAAACTGACAGGTGGTCCAAGTTCTGGTGGAATGATTATTCTTCTCTTCCCCCCAGGTCTCATTTCTTGAATCCCTTGCTCAAATCCTGCATAAATTTCTGTTTCTTAGCCACTCCCACAAATTTTCACCTTAGTAGACAGTCATAATGAAGATACCTTATGCCTCACCATAGATTTACAAAGAAAGCAGGCAAGATAAGTATGATCTCCAGAATAAATTTCTTCTCACCAGAGACCAATGCATTATTGCCCAAGCGGATTTTCGCCTGGGAACCTTGTAGGTATGTGATGTCAATACGCGACCTGACTCATTGTAGCCAACATAGTTAAAAGTCACCTGCAAAGGACCTCACACCAGTTCAGTCTAAGATCGGAAGAAAAGATTTCAAGAAATATATGAATTTCCTTAAAAATACATAGCTTTATAGATTAGAGAGTTTGGACTCATTACTGGGTCTGAAAAAGGCAGTTTTTTAATAAATGAATGACTAGCTTACAACATAGAATATATTAAGAGCAATTTCATTTACAACAGTAGCCATGACACAAACCTTCTCTAATAAAAGTTGGAAAGTCTTTAGGTGCATTGTTTTCTTTCTGTACCGCTTATTTTGTTCTAGCAAGCGTTTTTCATCATAGGGATTTTTACTCTGTCTTTCTAGAAGAAGATAAAGAGGGAGAGAGAAGCCCTAGAATCACAGAGTGATGAGAGACTTGCAAAGAGGTGGAGTCGGGCAAGAGAGAACTAAAAGACAAGTAGAGGAGAGGAAGGTTTTGGGAGATGAAGCACAAGGGAACCGGATTTTGGGAGAAATCCTCTAGGGCTGAGAAGAGGGGTGACTGGTGAGAGAGGCTTCGGGCGAGAGAGTGCTTTAGGGCAGAACCGGTTCACTTGATAGTGAACTCGGTTTGTCACGTAAGGTGTGCAACCGCTGATGAGAACAGTAGGCTGATGAGAAGCTTTTTCCAACCGGTTCAATTGTTGGAATGAATTTTGCATTTGTGATTTTGAAGACTTTTTGCTTCGCCTTAGACTGCCTCTCTATTTAGCCAATGATGTTTAAAAGATCTCACATAGACATTTGCGCAGGACAACCAACCCAATAGTTTGGGATTAACACCAAAGAATAAATATCTTATCAAAGAACCAAAAAAGAACCATGTTCCTCGACAAACAAATCAAAGAACCTGATGGATTGACAAAAACATATTATAAACAAAATTTTTAATGTATAAACACTGCTTCCATACATAAGGTCCAAATCAAGCAAAAGGAAATTTTCCATTGAATGTATCGTCCGACACCTCTCTTCCATTCATGATTTCATGGCACAAAAGCAAAGGTACACTTTAGGAATCACATTCATGTACTCCCAATTCATGAGGAATCACAACACAGGGTCTCCACAACCCACCCCTACACAAAATCCATACACAAATCTGAACGCCTACAAACCATTGAGATTATATAAACAATGGAAAGGCCTCTAAACCAAACAGCAAAAGTGCTTGATTTTCCTTTGAAATCCCACATCAACTCACACTGTCATTTCTGAGCTTTCTCCAGCATAACGGCTTCAACTCCTCCAAGCTCTCAACCCCCGACATAGAGATGATAGCCTTACAGTCTGTGGAGTACACTTCATCTGGCACCTAAAAATAAACAGAAACAAAGTTTTTCCTTTACTTCATCCATTTTCTCAACAAACAAGCAAATCTTTAACTTGAAAGAATTTTCAAATCACAAATTTCATTTTCCTCGAACTCTAAAGTTAAACAAAAACTCAAACACAAAATTCCACATACCTTCCACTATATGGATCCAAAAAATCCCCACCTCGTCATGTCCCAAAAGGGACTCATATTTTCCTCTGTAAACCAATAAATAAACACTTCAAAGCTCATATTCTCCCTTTCAATTTCCTACATCTTTCCCATTCTAATCTCGACTGCACTTGGTTGGCAATAATTATAAACTGAGATTTTGATTGATGGTTTTTTCTAGTCTGATTAAGCAAGAAAATAGCAAGGCTGGAGTAATATATAATGTTTGTACTAAGAAGACAGACTATTAATATTTAAGCTATTTGCATTTACAAGCATCAATCAAAATTCTAAATGGACAGTTACAAGCATTACGTACAACCTATATGTGCATTTAAAAACTCATAAATGGACATGAATCATCGTATCTGATCTCCACCAAGAGACTAATTAAATTCTAAATGCCAGTGGTGCATACAAAGAATTAATGAAAAAAATGAAATTGAACAAAAGCATTTTTGCAGGTGACGTAGAATTTACCCAACTACTAAGAAAAAAGAAAAAAATAAAGACAATCCAACTCATCCAACTATTTTAAATACAAAGTACATATCGAGTCTTTAGAGATTACTCAACCTTTCATGGCCATTTTGGTTGGTGGGTCATAATTGAGGCCATCCACAAGAAAGGAATACATGAGGCCCCACTAATTTATACCCAATAAAACTACAATTAATTACATATAATGAGAAGTTGCATAGAGCTGCTGTACTGGAGATTGAGACACAGAATCATTGCGGTTGGTTCTTCTAGAAATAATCAGTACAGATATCACAAACCCACTTAGTGTTGATTTTACAACTCCAAGAATCCCATTCTTATGTCGGCATATAATTTATCAATACAGATATTACACCACTTGAGGAAATTCAATGGAAGATGGTCTTCTACAAAGCTTCCTTACAGATTCAACCAAGCTTTAAATAAAATAAAATAAAATAATTATCAAAAGACTGATGATATCCATAAGAAGTAAATAGTATTGATCAAGTTTTTTGGAAAATTTTTTGAAAAAATATTATTTGTGTTTATTTTCCTTTTATTGTGGTTAATTAAGAGAACATGACAATTTTTGGCAGATGGGAATTGGGTAAACATGAAATTATCTAACTAATTTACAAGACTTAAACCTAAAGGTGCTCAACTCCCAACTACCTATCTAACAGAAACAAAATTCCAATGCTTGACATCATTTTGACTTGCAACTCCAAAACTATGAAGCAGAAACTCCATGAGAAACTAAAGGTCGAAATTGGAAACCATATAATTAGCTTGGAAAATAAAGATTCATCAGCCAACAAGAATTTTCAGTTTACAATACATACATCTATCATACCTCGTATGATTCTATCCCTATTAAAGATTCAGTTTTAAAGCAAATCAAGACGAAATAACACAACAGAAAAATTCTATCAATTTAACAAATCTGTGAATATGTATGGATGACAAATCTGCATCCTAAAATAGGACCTTCACCTTCCTTTGTCCAGATCGAAGTAGATTTTGACATTTCATCTTAAAAGAACTCAATTAATTGTTACCCAAACACTCAAGTCAACAAAATACTCATCCACTTGGGTTCATCTAGGAAGGAATGCAATTACATGATTTACTAGCTGGGAAGTAGATGCTGATCATGTTTTAAATCTTGCTGATATTGCTGTTGTCACTATGTGTCTATATCTATATCTGTAAAATAAGATCAACCAATCCATCCAAAGTAGTGTAAGTACTCTGTAAACCACCCAACAATACCGGTCATTATATTTCAGCAAGCACACAAATGGAGCCTGAAAGTACCAACTTAAAACTAATCACAAGTCCAAATGAACTTGCAACCACCATGAAACGAAGGTCTCCAATTCAATTCCATTGTTTCACACAATTTTAAAGCTATTTACAGTGCCTTTAAATTTGTAAAATGACAAGTAGCATCACCTCAGTTTTCACAAACGGAGAGAACCCGAGACTTCAAACCAACAAAGATCATCACTAGCAACCATTAACTTCAAGAAGCATTTTCTGCAACTCACCTCAGTTCTATATCTCCATGCCCTAAGCCCAATACCCATCTCCAAAAGATAAAATCTGCCCCAAACTTTACCTCTTTCAGTACAAATAATGTAATAATGTGGAGTTACCTCTTGTTGCTGAGCAGATGGGCAGCGAAACAGAGGTAGGAGTTGCGGGTGCTGGGCGGTGAAGGGCAGAGGGAGGTCGACGAGCCGCAGGTGCTGGGCGACGAGAGGGACCACGATGACTCGAGGTGTGTCGCACGGTGGCGCTGATGGAGGGAGGGCATTGCGGGATCTGGGCGACGAGTGGTCCCCGTGAACTCCTCCCTCTTGTTCGAAATGGACTGTGGGGAAAAAAAAGCTGGGCGGCGATGGGCAGAGGTAGGCCAACGAGTCGCCGATGCTGGGCGATGACAAGGACGATGACGCTCGAGGGTGTTGGGCGACGGGAGGGAGGGGGACGCGGGAGTGGGATGGGTTCGTAAGGAAATATGGTTCAAATTCAAATAGTTTCAGCAGGAAGGAGAAAAAAAAAAAAAAAGTAAATCCACGTAAGGTGTGCAACGGCTTATGCACTATAGGGGCTGCTCTATAGACAAACTCTTAAAAAAGTGACTATTAATACATTTTTTTTAATGATTAAAAATGCTTAAAAATGCTTAAAAGAAAAAAATCATTTGCACTTGTGTGCATGTTTAGGGTGCACATTTGATGTGAACCTTAGCATTGTCCAATTTCTTATGACAGTTGTTTAAATGAAAAATCATTTAAAATATGCCACATGATCAAAATACACGGTATATAATTAGAGATAAAGACTCCATTTAGATAGTGAGATAAGATGATATGATTTTAGATAAAAGTTGAAAATTGAATAAAATATTGTTAGAATACTATTTTTTAATATTATTATTGTTTTAAGATTTGAAAAAAATTAAGTTGTTTATTATATTTTATGTGAGAATTTGAAAATATTGTAATGATGAGATGAGATGAGATGAAATCGTTTTTATATACAAACGAGACCAAAATATATAACAACATTTTTCTTTCCCTTGTGGTCAAATTTGAATTGAACGCAGAGATAAATTATAGTTCAATATAAATTTTGTTTCATATATATTTGTTTATTACAGAAAGTGTTTCATCTCATCTCATGATCATTATAATTTTTTTAAAATTTCACACAAAATATAATAAACAATTCAATTTTTTTAAATTTTAATTCAACTTTTTTAAATCTCAAAACAATCATAATATTAAAAAATAATATTTTAATAATTATTTTTTTAATTTGCATTTAAAACCATCTCATCTCATCTCTAAATTCAAACTAGCCCTTAATCGATTGCCATTAATACTCGTTTTCTATATGTTTGATTCCTTCGAAACTAGTTGAAAAATAACATCATGTAAAGAACTTAGAAGATCATAAATTCATACGTGGGCAGCAACTTGCTGCAGACTTAAGTGCATGGCAACCGGGGATCAAGTCCTTTGCCAGAATGGTTGGCCATAGCAAAATCTTTCCAACTTATTACATTTAATCTTAATATACAAATAATTTTTAATTTCAAAATTTTTAATTTTTTATTTAATTATTATCTAATCATTACAAATTTATCAAACTTTCAAATAAAACACAAAAAATAATTTAATTTTTTCAAATCTCAAAATAAAAATGATTTATATTAAAAAATAATATTTTAATAATATTTTTATTTAATTTTTTTTCTCTAATTTCCTAAAACTCTATAAAATAGATTAACTCAAACCATTTCAATATTATTCATAAATCATCTAATCTCATCTTATTATACAAACCATGTCTAAATGGGTTTCTACAGCTTTATGGTTCAAAAAGAAATTTGAGGAAATTAAATTTTTAATTTATCCCTCTAAATTAGCATGCACCCATTTTATAATTTAATATGATCGTTAATTAACAATCGAAAGCATTATTTATCCCCCTATTTGAAACATACTTGCATTTCACCTCCTCATGAATATGTCTATATTATTATATGCACCCATTTTATAATTTAATATGCTCAAATCCCGAAAATTGTTAATTAATGGTTCTTCTTTCTCATTTTTTTAATTACGAAGCTAGCTAATGAATAAATTTAAAAAAATCTAATTCGGTCAAATAATTAATTAAGGGTTGCCAATTGGTATATATGATGTTAACTAGATATTTCTCGATCGTACATGCAGTGTTATACACAATTAATAACGTACGTCACTATAAGAAATTAGACTTTTTTCACTGTTCAAAATTGTCACAAATGTTATTAATAATCACTGCATTTGGTCATTTTCGGCGATTTCTAAATCACTACAGGTTCGGCAAAATCAAATAGACGCTTTTGATCAATTTTGGCAATAAGAAAAAATCGTCGCAAAAAATAGTATTTCCAGCGATTTTTTTTTGTTGCAACTGTCTAAATAATTGACGGAATTGGCCTTTCCATTTAACATTAAATCGTTGATAAAAGTCAATTGCGACGATATATATCATCGCAAAAAGTGGTAAAATCGCTGAAAATAGTCTTTATTTTTTTCAGCGATTTTCAATTATCGTTAAAATTATACATTTCTAGCATGGTAATTGTCGCCGAAAAAGATTATTTTTGGCAACATTAAGTCGACGCAAATAAGTTTTTCTGGCGAACAAAATTTATTTGCGTGAAATGTAATCATCGGAAATGCTGTTTCAGAAAATAAAAATAAAAAATCCACAAAACAGAATACATGTACATCCAAATTATATTCACTATGAAATTTCTGGATGGCCACACAAAACTCAAGCTAATTGCAACTTAACATTTATATCAAAAAAAAATTAAGAACTACTAAATAAATAAACCCAAACAAGAAAGAGAGTGAAAAGGAGAATAAAAAATACTTTAATTTAATATCCATAGCACTGCTTTGCCGTTGCAATGTGCCTGTAGTAATACCCTCAATTAGAGTTAGGTAACTTTTTGCAACTCCACAGAAAAAAAAAGTAATATTCTTACAACATATATTAAAGAAATATAATACACATCCAAATTATATGTTCTTGATCAAAAAACATATTGCGCAAGTGGAGAGCACAAAACCAGACTTACAAATGATCTAAAAACCAATAACAAGTGTCACCAAGGTATGCAAATAGCATTGCTTTGATAAAATTCAACAAAACTTAATGGTAAAATTCAACTCATCCTTCAAACCATTTAATGATAAAATTCAATGGAACCATCATTCTCACCTCTTGAAACTTCTCAAAATTCTGAGTATCTAACTCATCCTTGACATCAGGAATAAAAGTCGCTTCCATCTGATATAATCTATATCATTATGATCCTTCCAACCATGTAGTCTGAAATATATGTTCAAGAAGCCAAATTGTTGATAGAAACTTAAATTTGCTGCAGTCTTAAGAATACAGAAAATTAACAAATAAAACATGGAGATTCTTTTCCTCCAACAATATATATAAATTCATTATTCCATGATCATTTTCTTAGCACAGCCTTAATTAACTAGGTTCTTTCCTGTGAACAAAATATAGTATCTTGGCTAAATGCTGCATGCTAAACAATTACCTCATACATCGGATAAAGGACACTTGCAAGTTATAGTCTAGTATAATCTAGTGTATATATTTATTGTCTTGATCATGTTCCAGTAAACAAGTAGATAAAAATTGTTGCACATGCTCTCATACACAAACGGTTCTTCCAAGTATGCTCAAATTTGAAGCAAGTGATTCCTCTTCATTATTGAATGAAATGATAACACCACCCCAAGTATTGAGTACTCTAGCCAGGTGTCTCTCATGTATACTACAAGTAGTATACACATGTACAAGAACTACACATGTTCAGATGACATGTACACAAATATGAAACATAGCAAAGTATGCTAAAACAACACATAAGCATATATAAAAAATAAATCATAAGATAACAAATAAAAACTTCAAAAGATATAGTACATGTGTACATCTACAGATATTCATTAAGCTCAAAAGAAAACTGATACTAAGAAGAAGAAAAATATCAATATAGGTCAGGAAAAAAAAATCCTACACATGTTCAGATCACATCTAAACAAATATCAGATATAGTAAAATATGCTAAAACAATATAAAATCATATATAAAAAAATAAATCAGATGATGATAAACACAGAGGTAAAGATTTATAAGCACAAATAGAGAGAGAGAGAGAGAGAGAGAGAGAGAGAGAGAGAGAGAGAGAGAGAGAGAGAGAGACGATGGAGGAGAGATGAAAGGGGAGAAGACCCATGAATTATAAGCTTGATATGTCACAAAACAGGATATCAGGGAAATGCTACTTCTACAAGAAACACACAATGGGGCTATAGAATCTCCAATCATGTGTACAATAAACATTTGAAACATTTCGTTTCATTTTTTAACAAAAGGGCCGCTTTCATTTTCAAGTAGTGTTTGATTTGATTAATCATTTCATTACCTATTAATCAATATTTGATTGATATGATTCTATGAATGATGTTTAAAAAATGAAAATCATTTCATTAAATATGCATCAAAACAATTGACAAACATCATTGTCTGGAAGCACAGAAAAGTCGCAATGGAAAAGGGCAAAACTTTAGTATCATACACCATATTAAATTATGTATACACAAACTAATCAAATTTTACAATAAATGAAATTCAACAGTACATGACTTCCTGCCACGCAAAAGAAAATAAAATGCAGGGGTAGGGCAATGGACATAAGTTGACATCAAGAAACTAACATTTTTCAAAGCAATATACAAGCGGCAAGATATTCTATGGTCAATTCTGATATCATAGCTAATTGAGTTGCAAAATCCATTCAGTAGTGTTATTCATTCAGACAACATTAAAAAATAGTCAAACAAATAGTGCATTATAATAAATAAAAAATATTATTCTAACGTGATGCATTTTAGAAACTTTCTCTAATAAAGATGAAGAAAATAGAGAGAAAGAGGCTGACCCTGGAAAAAAATCCATAGAACTTCAACAAAAATATCCATGCTAACTATATCCCAACACTTCATTATCAAGAAGCAAGAAACAATAATTATTTCTATATTACTGGTACCTAGCCTTCACCTCTTCGTATAACACATTTTTATGTAAAAAGTTTCAGGCTCATCCTAGTAAACTCATCTTTCACATCTCTTTTTTGGTTTTCAATAGAAGTTTCTAAGAGTAAAACATAATTTATGTTTACAAACAACAATTAAACAAGCAAAGAAAAATATTAGATGCAAGGCTAAGACCTTACCACTTGGGCCAACCCCTAAGAGTTAACAATATTAGATGTATTATATTCACAGAAGTCCAGAAGAAAAATGTATTCACCCAGGACAAAGAAAAATAACTTCAAAATCCAAACATCTTTATAATTAGTCCATTTTAAGCAATTTACAACATCTCCAATTTTGTCAACTCTCCAATACACTGGGATTGAAGAAGTGATATTTAAGCAATTTCCAAGCATCCTGAGAGCACAGAAATAAGAGAAACAACTCAATAAATTTAAGAAACAAAACAAAAACAAAAGGCACAGCTTATCAAAAAACGATTAATATTTGCTTAAAAGATTGAGCATTTATACATAACTTACAAATATCTTAACTTTTCCAGATCCTGTAAATGAGGGAATCCAATACTTGATCCTTTCAAATCAGATATCCTCATGATAAACATGACAGATCAATACAAATCAAATGTACCATCTTTTAGATTTCACATTTCTACTCAATTAATGTCCAAAAAAGAAACATATACTCACAATTCTTCTAAGTTCGTCAACTTGGATATGTTAGAAGGAATGGGGCCTTCCATGTACGTGCCTTGCATATTACTGCCAAAAGAATCCTCAGATAGGACAAAAAAAATATTGTATTTGGCATTTCTCATACTAGGCCTGTACCCTCTATGTTTAAGTAAATAGAATAAGAATGCCAACACAGTAAAAAGGATATGGATTTAGAACAATAGATAGGACTTTTTTTTGTTTTGCGAAGAGTAATTTTGGAAGCAAGCTGAGCTGATCACATGGCCTCTCACAACACCTATAGAAGTAGTTACTAAAAAAGACTTGAGGATTCAATCCTTTAATCTTTCCATATGCCAAGGAATCTGGACACTACTAGGCCCCAAAACCTATTTGACCATAGTTCAAAGTTTAGGTTTTCCTACCAATATAGGTGGGCTAAAGGACTCTAGATATTCTGCTTTCATGGTTAAGGCTACTTTAGACATTTTGGAACCTTGGAGTTTTTTCAAGACCTTCTGGGAGTCTCTCACCTAGAAATATCTAAACTAACTTCAACACATCAAGTGAGATCAATTTGTAATTGTTTTAAAGCAATGTTTCTCAAAACTTTAAGAGAATAGAACCTAACCATCTCAAAGTTGACACCTGAACACTAACATTATTGGACATTAACCAACATAGAGATTCACAATTGTATGTGTTTACAAAGTATCTTGCACAAAAAATAAAAGCATGTAAATCTCTTAAACAAAAAATCAAAGCATTTTAAAAGTTATATTGAATCTCAAATAAAAAAAATCAATGAACATAGATTTGAGCCTCGGAAATGTAACAAATGGGAAATCACGAGAGCAAGGGGGAAAATTACAGATATATATATATTCTAGCAAAACATGAAGAAAAAAATAGAAAAAAAGAAGAATCAAAACAGACAAGGGAGTGGCAAATCAGTAGCAAACCGCGTGGGGGTCGTGGGTTGCGAACAAAGCAAAGGAGAGAGGGAAGGCCTTGGGTTGCTGGGCCAGGCGTGGAGGAGAAGGAGGCGATGGCGTCGAGGTGTGAGTGGTGGCGAACGGGCACTTTGTGGCGGTGATATAGAGAAATCTAAGAGAGAGAGAGGTCGATGCCAGATTCGGGGACAAGGATATTTTCGTCGTGGAGGGTGGGGGAGAAGGAGGGGGTGACAGTCAAGATGAGGTGGCTTCGCGCGTGGTGGGTTCGCTGCCGACGAGCTGTGCGTTGTGGCGTGGGCTAAGGGAAAAGAGGGATTGGGGAATGGGGGAGGCAGAGCGGGGGAGGGAAAGAAATAGTCAGGAGAAAACGAAACGCGGGTTGTTTAAATTTAATTTAACTTTTTCGGCGACTTAGATTCACCGCAAATAACATTTAAATTGATTGCATATGTTTTTACGACGATAATGTTCGCCGCCAATAATATTTGTTGCGTTGATTTTGCTAATCACTGGGAAATGTATGCACTTACACAAATCGACGAAAGCTTTTGCGACGACAAAAATTGCAAAAAGGTATTGTCTATTTGGGATTTGTTTGCAACGATATTTAAATCGTCGGTAAAGTCTTGGATTTTCTAAACGGCTATTTCCAGCGCTTTTCAAAGTAATTATTGTGGCAATTTTACCATTCGTTGAAATGAAAATATAGCTATAGTTACAAAATATTATTTGCAGCGCCACTAACTCGCCGCAAAAAGTCAAAAAATTGCCGCAATACGTGAACAGTCATTTCAGCATCATTTCGAATGCATTGCTTTTGATTTCAGCGGCGATACAAAAATTGCCGCAAATAAGAGTTAATTGTAGCGATTTTTTTTTGCAATGATCATAAAATCGTTAAAAAAAGCCTTATTTTTTTGTAGTGCGTAGAATTAGAACAAATTAGAAGAATGTACTTATAAGAATTAATATCCAGCTAGAGAGAGTATTAATTAGGAAGTAAATGAGAGGAAAATTAAAAGTTGAATAAAATATTATTAGAATATATTTTTTTAATATTATTTTTAATTTAAGATTTGAAAAAGTTAAAATATTTATTTTATTTTATGTAAAAATTTAAAAATATTGTAGTAATTAAATAAAATGGAAGGAGTCGAGACGAGAATAGTTGTGATAACAGATTGAACTAGAATACCCGATCGATTATATAGTATATACTGCAGATCATCGAGCTGCGATGCGTTCTTGCTGCTTATACATCCCCAGGAAGACGCTCTTCCCCCGTTTTTCGTTTCGCTTCTTTTCGACAACAAGAAGAAGATCAGCGCTTACACTGAAACGTCCGCTCCAAAACCCTAACTCTTTTCATGCACCTATCATGCCTGCATCGAAACTCTCTCGCATTGTTCGGTCTTCGAGCCAGGGAGACACCGGGCTGTTCAGCCATGTCCGGCCCATCGAGTCCCCCGAGGATCTCTGCCTGAAGAAGCGCGCCATCACCGGTCGTCCGAAGCCGGCTCCAAACCCCGTCGCCAAGAAGTCGAGCTCGCCTCCTCTTCTGAAACAGAAGCAACTACAACCTCTCAAGAGTGTTCTGACGCTGGGGTCATCGACCATTTTTGACGACGAAGTATCCAAGAACAAGAAGTCCGCTGATGAAGGGTTCGGGGATTTTCTTAAAGCTTGTTCTCTATGCAAGAAGAAGCTCCTGGTGGAGAAGGATGTGTACATGTATGGGTACGTACGCAAGTCTTGATTTCTTGAATTTCGTTTTCTCTTTGCCTAATCAACTTCTAAAGAGACAAATGTAAGGTTATTGCAATGATCTCTCCCCGTTCTTCGACGTTCAGTACTACTCGATCGGTTTTTTTTTTTTTTTTTTTTGAGTTGGAAATTAATTAAGATCATCCATCCATCTTTGATAACATGAACGGTTCATTTCATTGACTACTTCATGTGTCAGTACTGCATATTATATATATACATATATGCACGTATGTATATATATATATATATATATATATATATATATATATACATATGTTTATTTATATGCATCCGGCCATCTCATGTACATCGCACAAGTAGACAAGGGATGCTACATTTCATGATCCTATTATCCTTACTCGAATGTGAGAATTTTATGTAACCGGTTTGGATTATTAACTAATTAAAAGTGCCATCTTTTCTTTCCTTTGTGTCTTAATTAAGTTTCTTTTAATTTAGAATTGATCTAATTATTTAAATTATTCATACATTCTAATTTAAATTAGTGGCTATGTATGTGCATATGCATCTTAGGTAACGTAGCTTAATTTGTAGGTGCGTATTATTTCTCTTTCTTTCGCTGTGTTCATATAGAATCATGCATGCTTATTACTTTAGTAAAGAAAACATTTGTGAATTTAATATTAGTACCGGTGGTATGGAATTACAACATTGATGGTTCTGGGTTCAGATACCTAAATGCATTTTGCTCGGCTGAATGCCGAGAGGATCGGATTGCTTTGGATGGATTTGAGAAACAAGTTTCTTTGGAATCAACAAAGTTGATAACGGGACGATCGAAAAGACTGCACGCCGATCCTCCGGCCGGGGTTTGTCTCTGAAGGCTAAGCCAAATGCTGCTGCCATTCAAGCGGTCGAGTACTGATCGTTTTTGTGTACATACGAATATTGTTGATGGATCTTGTGCGGTTCCAGTTTCGTGTTTTAAACTGCAGAACCTAAATTGATTCTGAGAACAACGGTTAATTTGTTTCATGTTTTACTTCTCACTAAATTGCAATCTCAAAGCTTGCATGTTATAAGACCATGAGATATTGACTTGACTTCTATTGCAGCCCAGCCTCAATTTTCAAAGATGGTTAGATATATGAAAAACCTTCATATTTCGATCGGTTTTCGTCACTGTTGATCATTCTTCGTGTGATCAGTCTCATTACCATGCATGATGCGTTCTGATTTTTATTTAAAAAAAGAAAAAAAAAACTTTTCTGGATATGATCTGTTAGGAGATGAATGGAAGATCATGAGGCCTGATCTCTAAACAAATTGAGTAGTCTAATGTAAAAAGATCATGTGAGGTTTCCAGTACTTCACCAAGATTTTATAATATGCACATCATTAAATATAGCTAATAAGGGGTGTCAGGCTAAGGTAATGGCCTTGAATACGCGGTATCAGTAATTTGATTAGGAAGCAAAGCACCAGCCATCATAGTTAATTACTAATCTGCATTAAGATATTTAGAATAAGAGGGGAGCACCAATCTGTGCAAAAGGAAAAGCCTCTAAATCATGACTTCCCAGTATTATATAAGTACTGCCAGATCTGTAAAAGGGTTAGACAAACAACAACCCTTTTCAGATAAATCATTGGCTAAAAAAAAACCTTGAATTGTTTGCTAAAAAACGAAAAGTTTGATCTGGCCTCCATCATAAATTCCAGGGTCGTCATAACTTTCATTAATTACTTCATCAGTAATGATGAACACCTAATATCAAATCTCTAATTTTGGTCTTAAAACTAAGAATTACTCAAATGATTATGTTTGCCACCTTTGGTCTTCATTCAGTCAAACTTTTATCCTTTTTATTTTCTTTTTCTTCAGCGCACGCACAAAAGCAAAAACTCACTTTTCAAAGTAAACCTTCTAAGCCATTTTGGAACTGCTTGATTAGATCAGAGTTCATCCTTGGAAACATAAATATTTCTTTTCAATATTGAAATGATCAGCAAGAGTTCACTAACAATTAGATTAGTTGTAGAGGAACAGCACCCATGCAGTTATTATGTGCAGAACTGCAAATGTACATGAGAACTTAATTAGTTGTCCCTCAAATGGTATTCTACAAGCATTTTAAGATTACCTTGACAGAATATGTGGATTTGAGGTCAGACAAAGTTCACGCTTCACTCTACAGGGGTTTGACTCTCCGAGTCTTAGGTGGTTCCTGCATCTGCTCAGCTAGCTGCAACTGGCCTGGGACCAGTTATCCACACTTGGAAAAAGCTAGAGAAATTATGAAGTAAGCCTTACAATCATTTTATACTGGCTTCCACGCCCACGCCATGCGTGCAGAATCCTCAATGATAAAGAAAAACAAAAAAATCATGCTTTTTGTATCTTCAATTCAGAAGTCAAAAAATAAAAAAGACTGATAAAATTCTTAAAGGGGTCTATTTCTCATGGTATATAGCGACTCGCGAGGATTCCGACTAGCTTGAGCTTCTTTTTCCATTTTCTGAAAGTACACATGCAAATTGTCTTCAACTATAGATAATGGCAGTTCGAGCTTTAACTTGACGTAGGAGATTCAAAATACCAATTAGTCGCAGAGTTAATTGACAAAAATGCAAGAACATCCCTGTTAGAAGCTCTCAGCTCAGATACTTGATCATTACAAATTATAAATTTTCAGGTATTCATGAATAAGATAAAAAATAAATAAATTATGATGTACTGATTCTTCTGACGCCCTTGTAACTTAATGAGATCAGAAAAAGGTGGGATTAAGTCGGACACCATCTAATGATGTTATAATGTCATGTGCAGACTGTAGCAGACCCCTTCGAGGATAAATAAAGTAAAATAGAAGCAGGGTCATTAACATCGGAATCCCAAAAAAAAAACAAAGGTCAGGATGTTTCCCATGCTCCTAATGATCTGTGTGGAAATGCAGGGAGAAGCCAGAGGGAATGCGCATTGCGCATGCGTTAACAAATAGAGCAGCTGACAAGCTGTACCTCCCAACATTTTACAGTTTTTGAAGGCTAAAGCCAGTCCTGCGTCCAATTATACTGCGCCTTTTTCTTAATTTTTATCATATTTTATTGTTGCCTTCGCTGTTTTCGTGGGTATCTTAAAGTGAAAGCAATTATTAAGAGTACAGTTTACTAGAGCAAACAGCAAAAGACAAACGTGGAGTTAGAAGACTGTCTTGAAGAGCAGTCTCTAAATCATAGCTTCTGATACTGCCAAAGCTGTAAATCTGTCTTGTGCTTTTCTGGTTTGTCATTTTCCTCAGAGTGAAAAGAAAAAGCAAAAAGAAGTGGAGATGGTATCAAGAAAACGAACTTTTTCGTTAGAATCATTGACAAGAACAGAGATTGCAAGAGGCTTCAGATTTCTATCATCAACTTCATTTCTTTTTTCCTTTACACTTTGTACATCGCTTTAGCATTGAGTATCCGTCAGATCTTTCTTTCTTTACTTCTTTGTGCATTTAAAGTTAGTACCCAAATGATTATTTTGGCAATCTTTCACCTACGTTAATCAGCCATCTATATATTCCCTGAAAAAACTAAAGAATCAAGAATAAAAAAATTATCATCTACCCACATGGCACTTCTTTATAGGTTGAGTTCATCATCCTGCAGAACCAAAAGTTTCGATCATAAGCACATGGACAACTTATTTTAGTTAAGTATAGAAGTAAGCACCAGGTAACACATATGGTACCTGATCATTATGCAGAATTGCAAATGTTCGTACGTGACTTTGAGATGCCAAAAAGGTGGGTGCTTGTCAATCAGGTAATGGAAAATGCATCGTACTGGGACTGTTACGTAGTTAGCTAACAAGAAATGATGATCAAAGGTTCAATGTGTTGGCGAGAGAATTACAGAACTAACACCTGCTAACAGAGAGTAAAGGTAAAAAAAACTAGACAAACAACTGTGAACTTCAGCAAAACCAAGAAAAGTTAGAAAAAAAAAAAGTAAAGGGAGACCAACCTTTTTCGGTTTGTGGGCAACGGAATGTCTCCATCACCAGTCAAGGATGAATTTCTTCAAAGTGATTCCCGCCTGCAACTGGGGACCAAATGCTAAGTATGAATAGGAACAAGTGAGTATGAGATTTACTACTCCACAAAACTTCCAAAAGAAAAGAGAGAATGTAAACATTAAAGCACTTTCAAATCATGCAAAGTGAATGTTCACGGAAATAGGCATGATTCTCGTGGGATATCAATCAAAGCATATCCTCCAGGCTTATTATACATCCGATGGGTTGCAGGAGTCTGGGAACTTAATAAGACTTACATACCAAGACATTCAGTAGTTCCAGCCACCCAGTATGCTTTAAGGAAAATACAAATCAGAGACAGAGAGAAAGAACTGAAAGAAGGGTATCCACCTGATTGACCGAGGATGTGAATACTTGATATTCTTCAACAGGTTATTGGCCATGGAAATCTCTCAGTAGTGGGCAAGAGCAAAGATCTGCAATTATATAGATTAATATATCTCCTCTTCAGGTAGATTACATAATGACAGGATGACTAGGGTAAGTGCAGTCCAAGGCCTTGTGTCTACTATAAAATCAGGTAAAATAGTCGGTGTGAGCATTGGGGGGGGGGGGGGGGTGTTAAGAGAGAGAGAGCGCATACTTGAGCACGGATTAATGTAGATCCTAATTATTCTTCTTTCCTTCAGAAAAAGTTTAGTTCAGTATATCCACGCGAGTTAGGCAGAAGCTCCTCCACTTCAATCTTGGAACTAGAGCAACTCATGCTTTTCCTCAGCCGGCTATGGCTTGACTCAACCTCGGCCCAAAATATGCCATAAACCGGTCTATGATCCGAAAATCTAGATTCGCCACGGACGTAAGATAATTGCTGGAGACCTTCTCCATACCACAAAATTCGATCACACCTTCACACAAAATTAACTGAATCAGCACCATGCCCAGGGGGAAAAAAAAGAACCACCCTCACATTCTATTCCTTATATTATTAGTCTACAATTCATGCGAGAAAGAAAAAAACTTATTTTTAGTATATTTTCCATCTCTTCAATATCTCTATATTGCACTTGGGCTACGATTATGCATACTTTTTACCCACAAGGTATAGGAGGGATCATGTTACCAAGCAGGTGTTCTACGTTTCTCCTTTGGATGCATATCATCCCCTGCATATCTGTCTGAATTAGTTGAATACTTGTAAGTTGGTGGAAAGTAAATCCTCCCTTCATTCCACCCCACAAAAACACGACCATGTCTCTGCTCTCTACGTAACTGCCAAGAGTACCATCAATACTTTAGACTGGAAAGCTTCTTCATATAAGTAATTTAACTGACAAAAAAATAACAAAGAAAAGAGACAGATAGGACTCTGGCAGAGAGAATATGCCTGGTCATTCTCTAACAATGCCCTCCAGTTTTGCATCTCCACAAGTGCTGCGGCAGAGCGGTAAGACAGGGCAATACGATAATTCAAATCCCCAAGCCAAATAACTCGACTGGATAAAGAAAATAAGATACGTAATTAGAATCCTCAAGAAAATTTTTTATAGAACAATAACAATTAAAAGGGTTGTGAGCCACCGAGAAACAGATGGTTTGTCCATATGATTTGCATACAAGTTGATGTAATTCCTCGGGTTTCAAGAGGGGTGCTTTGGTGAAAAATAGAAGACTTAATTTGAATTATACCAGAATACTATAGGTATACTTACTTTTAGAAATCCTCTATAAAGTATAATACATTTTTTGTATCGGTCTCTATAAAATATAATACATAAATTGAAATTCCAATGGAACCCCAAGCAGTCAAATTTTTCATATTGTTTTCCCCACTAGTCTGCATGTTCCCTTAATACCCCCTACAATATCCGCTCATGGTAGAACATTAGATAGATCGTAGCTAATAGATAGAGAATGAGTAGGGATCTTACTCATGCTCAAGGATAGTTTCTGGGGACTTCTCATCGCCAGAGCCATGAACTCGGGGAAATCTTGTCTTCCTAAGGATCTCCATGACATCAGAGTTCCTTCTTAGCTCATCACCCTCCTTCTGTCCTGAGGTCAAATGGCTACAGATGAAACAGAATGTTGTTTGGTGTAAAGACATACTGACTGAAATTGATCCCTGCAAATAAAAACAAAATAGTACTCATTTTTCAGTTAATTCTGACTGAGTTCCTTCTTAGCAAGTAACAAGCAGATGTACATGCTAACTAACACCATTAGTTAATGAGATACCTTATTTCCAAGGTAACCCATCAATCCTCGGCCAACACAAGATACTTTCATGTTCCGGACATGATCCCTCAATTCACTTCTCACCCATATTGTGAGAAATATGCCAACCATCTGTTTACTGGCAACTAAGCAGTATCTTGAATGCCCTGGCATTCGATATCCATCTTCATTAGATGCCAATCCACCATGGGCTAATGGTGAATATAATACAGTACTTGGTGAATCCCCTGGCACATTATCATCATCTGATGAACCCCATCTAGAATAGTCGCTAGGCCTAGAATAGTCACTGGCCCTGGAATAGTCACTCGGCCTGGAATAATCACTCGGCCTGTGACCCCATCTGAAACTGGTGTCATAGTCACTAGGCCGATGGCCAAAGATTACTCTATCACAAACACTGAATCGACGATCAAGTCTTGGATGTGGAATCGAAGGTTCATTGTCAACTCTCCAGCTGTGAGTTGTCTGGAATGATCGACGATGGAAGAAAGATGAGTTCTTCTGCCTTGCAGATCCCTCAAAATCAGCATTTATTTCTACAATTGGCTCCGGAATGGGAGACGGTGTATAGCATCCACCCCCTCCACTGGTCCCGGGAAGATTGTTGAGACTCCTTCGAATGAGAGCCAACCACTTTTTGGCAGGGCCGTTATCTTCTGCACCCAGAACATTGCCGGCATTCAATGGGACAATTTCTTGAAATCTGATGTGCAAGGAAGAGAATGGCGTCCATTAGCAATGGCTAATTTCATAGTACCCAAAACATACCCAAGAACACATATGGTGAAAATATGCAGTACCCAAAACATACCCAAGAACATAAATGTCAGCAGGAGGTGAAGCATGCAGCCAGGCATCTAGATTCAAATTATTTGTTGGGGATCTTCCAGCCACATTCCATGTAGCCACGAATATGCTGCCCCAAAATTAAAAAGACAAGCTCTCAAAATCAATACAATAACAATCGTAATAAGAAGTGAAAAAGTAAAGGAAAGAAATTGATACCTATAGTTCTGCACATCTATTATTCGAGGATGGTCGAGATTCATTCTTCTTCGCCGAACCTGCTCTGTGTTCCGGCAAAACTTTTCTGCGCATTTAAGTGAGAAAAAGAATAAAGGAAAAATAACAGCTTACAAATTGACTATGAAGTCTCGAATGTGTTCTGATTAAACTAAACCTGTTTTGCTTTTTTTGATCGTGCATGGCTCCCTCTCTGAGAAGCTGGTCCTATATTCCGTATCACCTCCTGAAAGAGGAATCATTGTTAATGCATCGACCCAAATTTTTTTTTTTTTGATAAGTACATCGACCCAACTTTTAAAACAAATTGGATATATAATATATATATATATAAACAAGAATGTCTTAAATCGGTATTAGATGCAGAAAATAAAAACCAACTAAATCAAAAGAAATATTGCATTGACTGGTCAAAATAAAAAAGAAATAATGCTTTGTTTGGTTGCTGAGAATACGAAGAAAGAAATACGGAATTCAGAATTTTTTTTCATAGGTATAATTTAGCACTTCGAGATCATTCATTTACTTATGATGCGGGAAACAGAAGCCTCCATCCAATTGAGCCTAGTTCAAATATTTGGCCAAGTTCTAAAAACCACGAGGATAGTAACTATAAAGTTCAAACTACATATTCGTTCCTTCTTCAGCTTTCTTAGTAACCCCCAGAAAGGCGATAATTATGCAATAGATTCTTTACTGGGGGAGGAAAAAGCATGTTCTTTTTCTATTATATCATTGAGGTTATGAGGAACTCCCAAAACCCAAAAAAAAAATCCAACTAATAATCCAGAGAGAACAAAGATACCCACCACCGCAATTAACATCATCTGCCTGAAAATCCTCAGTTTTGCTCTTGATATTGAACCACTTCCTGACCATTTTCTTTGACCATGAGAGCTGCAACAAACAAAAAACAGAGAATCAGCTGACATCATCCAATGATTAGAAATGAAAGGGATGCCAGAAACAAATTTATATAATTTTCCCAAACATTAATTTCTTTTCTAGCAGAAGAAAGTGAAAAACCTTGCTTTTCTTGGAATTACCATCTCTCATTGTTTCACTACCACTTCATACAGCTCTCCTAGTATTCTCTGCTATTCTGGATATCTGGGTTTTACTTAGAATCGACCAAAGATGTCAGGAATACAAGGAATGGGACCTTACTGCCGGAGATTCTCCTTCCCCAGTTCCCGGGTTTTCTCGATATTGAGCTTTGAAACGAGAACAAGCACAGTTGAACCTCAGTAGACTGTGTGGTTCCCAGAACAACCAAAATAAGCTCAAGAGCTCAAGCAAAAGGACCAAGCAACAAAAGGCTTTTATGGTTTCCTTCTTATGGCTCTATTAAATGCACCATATGAAAGTTTTATGGTGCAAAGAAGCAAAAACAGGGGCAATACGAAATCACCTCGACTGGAAAGAGAGAGAACGAGAGACAACGCTTTAATGCGTGGGAGTGAGATGAGATTCTGAAGCATAACAAGACAATGCGGCAGAGAGAGAGAGAGAGAGAGAGGGATAGAAGTATAGCCTGAGGTTCTCTTTCTCTCTCTCCTTGAAAGGGTCTCGGTCTGAGTAACAACAGCAAAGTATCGCATTTGAACAGAATAAAGTGCAGAAGAGAGAGAAAGATTTCAGTCTTAATGACTTTTTTGTTTTTATTTATGATTATTTTGTTAGATTGTTAATTTTACTCCAAAGCACAAGACATGCCAAAGCATGAAAGGGCAACGGGCAGGCTGTTTGGCCACTAACTTCTGCACCTAAAACGACCCGGCCGGGCAGCCGGACAAAGACTGCTCTTGGTCAGCAAAGTGGAGGTAAAGGATGAGATCTGTAGCAGACCGACCCTATTACTGTGCACCTGTGTCCTCCTTCCCCCGTTTTTAGTCTTCCTTCAAAGTAAAAGCAGTTTAAAGAAAGGAAAAAAAAAAAGAGAGAGTTAAAAGGGAATGTATGTGTGTGTTGTAGTACAAGATTTTATTTTTATTTTGTTTCTTATTCCGTTGGACAAAGAATGTTTGCAGGAGAGGAGGGTACAGTGTTGGGTTTTGTGAGGCTTTAACTTGTTATGTCCTTTGGGATTTTGCATTTTCGTGGAGTCTTTTTCTTTTTTAATCTTTAGTAGTAATGAATAATTCATATATATTATATGGCCTCATAGTCTTCATTTTTGTCAATTTTTCCCCCTCTACCAACTTCGGAATTGTGAAGCAATTGTGTATCTCTTCTCTAGATTAGGCAAAGTTTTGTATGTGTTTAGTGAAGGACAAAAAAATAATAAATAATGAGGTGACGGCGGAGCTGTCCAAGTTGGGGCCGGGGTACCACATTGACATATATATATATATATATATATATATATAGATCAAAACTATTGATGACATTCTAAATTGAAATCCTTGCCAACTTCTTGAGCCCCCACTAACCAAGTGTATGTCTTGCAATTTTAATTTTTGGCTAGTTGGTCCCAATTAGAGATGATTGAGATTTTCTCAAATCTCTTTTAATTTCTCCCATTATTTAAAGGAATAAAAAACAAAAATACAAGAGCCTGGTTGTCTAGTTATAGAGCATTAGTAGTGGTGTCAAAAAAGTTTAACCAAAATTTAGTTAGAGAATTTACTTTTATAAATTTAGCTAGTCACTTTTCAACAACACTAAATAACAGACTCTCCAAATATATCATTATTCTATTAAAATATTGATTTTGACCTTTACATTTATTTTAATTCTAATTGTAATTTGAATATTTATTCATTATTAAAAAATTACATATTAATTTTCTAATGTTGATATTAGATTTTAAAAGAAAGAATTGGCATCAACTAATCATAATATTGTAGAACTATAACTTGAAACACTCCAACAAGATAATGCCACGTCATTGAGACGATGATTGATGGAGAGTGGCCGTCTTCTATGGTTGAGTTTAGAATTCGAACGCTTCGTGTTTTTGAAATAAAGAAGAATTTTTTGGAATTGTGAGCTCTCGCAAAACGAATAGCACTTGGGAGAAAAAATTTTATGCCAAAATAATATTTGGCCAGCAATTTGGACTCAATAGATTTGACCAGTGAAAATTATTAAAGTTAAAAATACTATAGTTTTGTTAAATCCACTGCTAATGCTTTTATTTTCTTTTTCTAATAAAAAAAATTCATATGCATTACGAGTTCAAATTATCTTACAGTTAAAATGCGAACACTTTTTTATTTTAATTGACAGTGATCATGTATTCATGATCATAGGCTTCCAAATATAACTTTTTTATGGAAGTCGAGGCTTTCTGAAAAGGAAAACACTATATATATAAAGAGATACCACAAAGGGATCCCACACGCAGATGTAGGACACTGATAATATGCTACATGTCTTTTTTCCCCTTCTCCCCGGCACCTCTCTCTCTCTCTCTCTCTCTCTCTCTCTCTTTTTTCATCCTTCACTCTTCTCCCTCTTACCCTTACAAAGGCCCCTCCCCGCCATTCTCCCCTCCCTCACTACAATATATAATGGTTTTTTGGACAAAAAATTTTCTCGCGAATATTATTTGGTAGCAAACAATTACATTTTGCCACCAAAATCACGTCGTCAAAAAATTCTTGTTGCAAATAACTATAATAGACCATTTTATTTGTCACGATTTACAATCTGTGAAAATTAAAGACTTTTTTTCACAAAATTAAGCTCATCAGAAAAAGTTTGTAGATAATATTGTTTTACGGTGACATATGCGTTTATTAGTGACAAAATTAGTTGGTGACAAAAAATCTACAATTCCCACGAATACAATTTGGTTGCAAATAATTACAATTTGCCACCAAATTCACTTCGTCAGAATAATCTCACCACAAATAATTATATTAGACAATTTTCTAAATTATGATCATCAGAAAAAGTTTGCACATTATATTTTTTACTATTCCCACCAATTAAGATCATTAAAAAAAGTTTGCGGATAATATTTTTATTGTGACATATGCATTCATTAGTGACGGAATCAGTTCGTGACAAAAAATTATTAATTCTTGCGAATAGTATTTGGTAGCAAATAATTACGTTTTGTAACCAAATTCACGTTTTTAGAAAATTCTCATTGCAAATAATTATATTGGATACAATTTTATTTGTCATGAGTTTTAATCTATGAAAATTAAAGATTTTTTACCACAAAATTAAGATCATCAAAAAAAGTTTGTAGATAATATTTTTTTACAATGACATGTACATTTATTAGTAATGAAATTGGTTGGTGACAAAAAATTTAAAATCTTATCTATAAGCCCATTTTCTCTTTTCCCTCCCATCTCTCTCTCTCTCTCTCTCTCTCTCTCTCTCTCTCTCAGCCAACAACCCCCTCCCTTGTGTCCTCTCTTCTCCTTCGGTCACAGCGGCGCCTCCGCAATGCAACCATGCAGTCACTGGCATCAACCTCCCCCAGCTCCCATGTCGCTGGCCTCCTCCCTCCATCCCCAAACAGCCCTTCCGTCACCTAATCTACTCTCCTCTTTAGCCCAACGCCGCTGCAGCCTCCTACCTTTGCAGACTACCACCACCACCTCGCCGGACCACCCCCACCTCCGATCTACCTTCTCGCACGCCTCCCTCCCTCTCCTCCTCACCGAATCGAGCCCTCTCCCTACAAGTGTTTTATGTCGTCGCACAGCCCAAATATGCTGCTAGCGGCTGCTGCACCACCTTCTCAAGGCTACCAGCCATCCACCAGCACCCCCTGCTCCCCCATGGCCAGCCCAAGTCCCCTCTACTCTCAGATATGTGTATACATCTCTCTCTCTCCCTCTTATACGTGTGTCACAGCCTCCACCACCCATTTTGGGTTCTACTCCCCCTCAACCACCCATTTTGTTTTTGTAGTTCTATCGCACTCATTCTTTATTGTGTGGTGAATTGTGCAAATGGAATCGTTAGTGTGGATAAGAAATTTGTTGAACCATTACTACTTCAAAGCAAGGTAAGCTTCTATGGCTTGATGAATTATTATCAGTTTGTTAATGTTGTCAAATGCATTTTCATGCATATTTGATAAGCTATGCTATGTTGTAAATTGCATATGTGAAGAGTGTGCTCTGATTGTACTAGTTGAATATGTATATACTCTGAACGATTAGTTGAATATGATGACATGATGTTGTGTACACAGAAACAAACTTGCATGCTTTTTATTATGATCAAATCTTAGTTACTCTGTCCTTGATAATGAAAGTAGATCTTTGCAATATAGGTTTTAGGCTTAAATTGATCATAACCGAGAAATGGGTAAAAATCTAAAATAAAGTTAATCAATTACAGTAAAGCAACCCTTTTAAGCCTAATTTCTTATTGTGCTAGTTTTTCTTGTAATGATGTCTTGTGCTTTGATAATCTAGATTGGGATGAGAAGAAATCCTTCTGATTAAAATTGTGGCTTGGGTAGTTTTAATCATTGAATTTAATAGTTGCTAGTTTATTTTTTTCCCCTTTTATTTGGTTTTAGATGCTAATTTGTACATGTTTATGCCTTGTATATTAGTCCATATTTTATAATCCTTCTTTTGATGTTGGACGGCCAATATCAATTGAACATCAATAAAGCTAGTTTGAAAGTTTTACATCTATTGTGATTAAGTTTTTTAATTAAAATGGTCTATTTTTTTTTCATGTAAGGGCTGCTAGCAGCTGCAGTCGGTAGCTAGCAATCAAAGTGGAAATATGAGAGGGATCAAGGTGGGCCAACCCGGTAATCAAAGTACTTTATTAATCTAATTTGTGTTCAGAATAGTTTTTTTTTTAAATTTTTTGTCGTCTCTTATTTGTAAGCATAGAGATTTCCACATACGTGTACTTAGTCAATGTGGTCAAATGCAGTTGTAAACTTTTCTAGTTTTACTTTTCTACAAGTGTAAGATTATCTAGTTTTACTTTGGGATTCTTTTGCTTTTAGCTCTACTTAAGTGCATAATATATTATAACCGACGTTAGTGTATTGGTAATATATTATTCACAATTTTTGTATTTTAGGTATAAAGTTTTGATACTGTTTTACTATTATTTTTTTTAAAATTTCATAAAAGACTATTTTCGACGAACATAAATCGCCATAAATTTTTTTGGTTGCAAATGCATATTTCCCACGATTTCCACCGTGGCAGATAAGTATTTCCGACCCTAGTTAACCATGATTGGCATACTTTTTGCGATGAAAGTTTACACTTTTTGCGAGGAAAAAATCGTCAAAAATAGGAGTATTTCTTACACATATTTCACTCGTAGTTTTAAGTAATATAAGTTACCGCGTATTTCTGAGGAGTCAGCTACGACTTGAAATGGCGGGAAAAAGTTATTTTGGACAAAAATATGGATTAATTGCAACAAAATCACTCGTGAGAAAAATGCTTATTTGTTGTAGTGTCTCTTTGTTGATTTTTGCACGGAAGCCCCCTCATCCCCCACTCTCCTTACTGCCAGCCGATCCTGTGGTCTGCACTGAAGACATACGGATGCTCTGGGCAGCAGCAATGGCTCCACAAATTGTGTACTGTTTTTCATAATTTTCAATATTTTTCATGTTGCATATTTGCAAGAAATTCCAAAACTCTTATTATATACTTGTTTCTTTTGGACACTGATAAATACCTGGAAAAGAAGAAGAATGAAGAAACGGGAAACTAGAGAATGATTGAGAGAGAGAGAGAGAGAGAGAGAGAGAGATACCACTTCCGTAGATGTGCAGGACATTTAAAGAGAGAGAGAGTTACAAGTCTCAAGTGGAATGTTTAGTGTGTGAACTACAGACGGGATGGTATGGCAGTAACGCAAGGATTCAAAAAAAAATTGACGTGGCATCCCACATCAGTGTGTGGGATCCCTGTGTATCTGTAGCAGCTCCCTATGAAAAATACCACTTGGTAGACATGAGGATCATATTGCACATGATGTACGTATAAATATGTAGTGTTGAACAAAAATCTTTGAAGAATATCCTTTGGAGGTGACAACTGATCACTCGTTCAGAAAATGTATGTGCGCCTGCATATTGGTATATTCTCCATGGTCATGGGGGTACTTGAAGTATATACACATGCAGAGCTAGAGGACAAGATCAGCTAAGAATATGGGAGACCGATTAAAATGCTTTGCCTCGTGTCTATTTTCTGTACATGTATAGTGAGTGGACTTCCATGATCTTCTTCAAATCAACCCTATCTAATCAGCATCATGAAATGATTTTCCTTGGTGAAAAAAATATTATTGTTTGGTGACGATGTCGTTTTCCTTTTTGTATTAATGAGTTTACTTATCATGTGGACGAGTGAGTACACGGCTACACTTTAATTTGCTTCATCTAATGTGGGTCGACTTTGGGAATGATTTGAAGCATTAATAAAGGGAAAGAAAATAAAGTGAACATTGAATAATACAAAGAAACTTGTAAAGTTGGGAATTGTACCAAAGACTAAAGAGCAAGAGCAAATAATGGGGGCCATATTTTGGTATATTTGGATATAATCTAAAGGGCACAAAAGATGTGGACCTACACATATGATCTTGGAAATTAATATACTTCTTTTCTCTCTCTCCCCACCTTTTTTGACAACCTTGATGCAGCATTTCATGGATGGCATTAGTGCAACCAATGTCATGTTTGGATTCAACGAGTTCATGATGAAGAATTAGGATCATGTTTGGATGCGCATCTTCTTCTTGATCAAGCTGTGTCAATATTGTAATTAGCAGGGGATCAGAATCTGTCACTAGAAGAGAATGTTTTCCACTTGATTAATTTAATTGGTTTGGCTGTATGCATATATATAAATAAAACAAAAATTCTGGAAAAAAAATATTGAGAAATATATACTACTTTTCTTACAAATGAAAAAATAGCTTATATAGAGAAATTATAAATTATAAATAAATCAGAAGTTGCGCATAAATTAGGAAAATAAGAGTTTTCTCATTAACACGACATACGTGTTTATTGTCATGGGATTTTATCATCATGTGTAAATTAATAAAAACATATAAAATTTGATTATTAAAAAAAACTAATGAATTTTGAAAAAAAATAGAATTTAAGATAAGTTTTGATATTTAGGGGAAAAAAATGTAAGTATTGAGTTAGAAAAAAAAAAAGTCTGTTTTTTTAAAATGGGAAGTTCTTTCAAATCTAGAGGGTGATGGGGTCCGTTTGAGAAATGAATATGACATGATCCAAATTGCAAGGGATGCAAAAGGAGCCACCTTGAATTGAAAACTGATGAATTTTCAACGGAACACTAGTAGTCCAATATCAGAGTGGGTATCAAAGGGAACACCGCCGGCCATGGATTCAACCAATCCATTATGAGTTTTGGTATCTAATTATTTTCACTAAGAACAAAAAAGATTTAAATGGTATCTAGCTAGAATTTAGCACCATCTATCATCCTTGTATCTACAAGTCGACTATCAAAATATATATATATATATATATATATATATATATATATATATATATATATATATATAGGGAATGGCCCCGGGTGCGTTAGCCCTTGGATGTACCTGACATAATGATTTAAATAAAAAAAAAGTGAAAAAGTCAGTAGCTTATTTGTCTGGAAAAAAATACAAGATTAAACAAAGACAAAAAATCAAGATTAAAAAAAAAATCTAAACTTCAGTAAATTATGAACATTAGTCTGCATCGATATTGGATTATCTATTTACTCTCTATATAATAATAAAATATTATAAATCTAATATTCAGGGTCTTTTGGTAAAACATGATCTTTTATTAAATTCTACAAGAGAGCTACATATCAAATAGTCAAGGGTCTTAAAGATCTTTTGATAAAACAAGATATTTTATTAAATTCTACAATGGAGTTATATGTCAAATGGTTAAGGGTTTTAAGGGTCTTTTGGTAAAACAAGACTTAACAGAAAAACAACAAAAGTTACTACTCACATTTAGATAGCCATATATATATATTGGGATGGAAGCTCCATTCTCATGAGTTTAACAGTCACAAATAAACTAATAACACATCAACAATCCACATAGAAGTCACATGAGCCGCATCACATGGCAGTAAAATCAAAACTAGAGAAATCCATGTGATCTATTTTCTTTTAAAAACACAAACCCGCTCATCCACTCTACCCACATCACCGCATGTCGTACGACCTTCATATCGGTGCAGGAGTTCAAGACTAGCACACCTTTTCAAATCGGCGCACCCCTTCAAACCAAGAGATCCCTTCAGATCGTTGGTCGCATGAACACCATCCAGAATCAGTGCACTGCTACCCTCCAAATTGCTGCACACCATCGTCCTCCTTGTTCATCGACGTCTTCATATATGCAATTTACATGGTTTGCATAGAGATAAGGCATATAGTACTGAATTAAGGTCTCGCTATTATTCAAGACGATGATCAGAACTCTGGCCTCGTATGCACTCCATTCACCATAGCAATTCCAAAGGTCTCCTAAGGTGAAATATTCAACTGTTTCTCTCTCCCATGAATGCCATAGGCTATTGAGGTTTCTAATCTCAGTCTACGACCAAAAAAATAATGATAATATACCTAACATTATAAATGAAAATGAAAGTGATCACTTGAAAACCTCAGAGAAAATTGAAAATCGAAGGAAAACAATCATTAACCAGGAAAAAAAAAAAAAAGAATTGGACAAACCTTGGGAAGAGATTGGGATGCGACCACGAGGGTTGTGCAATGGTGGAAACAATCAAGGTTTGATTGCATTGATACTTTCTCACATATCTTGGTTTTGTACACGAATTAGAAAGAACCGGATACAAAAAAGGAGAGCGAAGGTGTTCTCTCCCCTAACCTTGCAAACAGAGGAAACCCACAAAATAGAGAGAGAAACCAAGCAGAGGCACACAGAGAGAGAGAGAGAGAGAGAGAGAGGAGAAAAAATAAATTTGGTGTCTACGTGACACTTTTAGTGCGGTCATACGGTTGTAATATGTGCTGTCTACATGACACATCTCCATTGGAGGGTGTTATTTAGGAGAGATCGATTCAACCGGCTATAAGTTATTCTTTTTATATAAATATATACTCAATCTACAAAAATTAAAAAAAAATTATAAATTAATGTGACGCATTTTAAGTAATTTTATAGATTGAGGACTTAATTCAAATGTTGTTTAAAATTACATGATACATTATTCGACTCAGACTATATAGATCAAGAAGAAGATTCAACATTTCTCTTATTTCAAAATATAAAAACTTTTCTTGCCCTCTCAAACACAATACCAAACATCCATGCAGTAGTACTTATTCCCTGAGAATCAGTTCAAATTACATAATATTCCGGAAAAGCATCAAGCTGCATGGTTTCTTGTCTTTTAAAGATCCTAACTACAGCTGTAATGTTTCAGCACATGCAAGTACTACTGGATGACTAAAGAAGGTACACAATCATGGACCATTAATGGATCATCTCTCACAGAATAAGAGACAAACACATCATTAATTAAGTAGGTCAAAAACATAAAGAACTCCCAAGAAGATTTGTTTGTTGCTTTTGCTTTTTCTTCCCCCCGAAACCAGCCACCTTTGGTGAATCTAATAGGGCAAGCGCCTAAACATGATTTACGAGGCATGCAGTCAAAGGAAACAGCAAGCCAGCCAATTACTGCAATTTTGTTTATTTATTTTTCATTTTTTTCTTCTTAGATACTTTATTGCCAGCTTTTTCCCGCTTGGAGAGACCCCATTGTTTGATCTTTTTCTTTACAGAGGTATTGTATCGGTTTCAAGGCATGGTTTTGGGGTCCTTTGGTTTTTCAAAATGCGACAAAAGCTTTGCTCACTTGTCCTTATCTTTAGCATCTACCACAGTAAAGTGAATTATATATGTGCCTGTCTATTGATGTAGACCACTCTCTCACATGCACATATATATGATCATCTGCTAATAATATTTCTTCTAGGGTTTGTGTGTGTGTGTGTTTTTTTTTTTCCCCAGAATGTACATTCTAGGGTTTGTACGAGGGATCGATACATGTCATATTGAACCCTAAATATTTGACATGCATCGATCCCTCGTACAAAGACCGGATCATTAAATCATAGAACTAAATGATCAAATTACAAGAGTAAAAAGAAGCTGCTTGGATGTGAGTTTTGGTAGCAATATATAAATATATATACGTTTTACCATGCATGATGACGATGATGTTGTTGTGCTTGAGCTAGTACCTTAGGGCGGATGGATGTCCAAGGGTCATGAAAAATGTTGTTATAATTAGTAGAACATATCGAAGTAATTGATGTTGTTGTATATAATGTTTGCTTGAATATGAAAAAACAAGGGAATTCTCGTGTGAGATATCTGATCTGCTATCGTTACTGTAAATAATTTGATGATGATCATGTTGGAGTTTTTATGTCATTTTTTTTTCTTAATATTTCTCTCAAGGTTTTAAGGAGGGAATATCTTTTCTGTGGTATTGTAGGACGGACAGGTGACCCAAATATATATTATATATGGGGGAATTAAGCACAACCAACGATATTCGAGATCGAATTGTGGCCATCTGATCTTTTTAACTCCAGTTCTTGAAGTTTGAGTACTCTATTGTTTTGATTTATATGAACTTTTATTTGATTTGGTTGGGTAGGAGTGATTTGAACATGGGTGAGGCTACTCTGCCGCTCACCGTACCGTCCAGTGTTATTATTATTATTATTATTTTTGTTTTTATATTTTTTTAATACATTTAAAGATTTAAAAAAAATAAAAAAAAATTTCAATACACTTAAAATCACTTACTTAATCACTAAGTAAAAAACAAAACAAAAAAAAAAAATTTTGCCCAACGATCAACTTGGACGGTCAAGTTGGGAGGGCAAAGTAGTGTTTTCCTTTAAATATTATTTTCTTGTTTATAAGTACGTATGCTCTTTTAGATTAATCATTTTCAGAATTTACTTCTTTAATTCGTGAACTTAAGACTGATTGCCTAATAAATTACAGGGTCTCTAGTGGATCGATTTTAAGGTCTAGAAGGTTTTAAAAGTTGCCAACTGTCGTTTATATGTTCTAGCTCATGAATAAAATAAAAATAAAAACAAAAGTCAAATAATTGCTAAAATCGAAGAAATAAGGTGTCGATTCCCACATAATTGACCTTATAAATTTCCAACCATATTTGGATCACTTGTCAGAGATCATGGTTTATGCTCGAGATTCAAGCCCGGACCACATTTTTTTTTTTTTTTTTTGCCTTTTTAAAAAGAAAATTGGGATTGAAGAAAAAGATTTTGACCCGATGCTCCCTTTTGATTGAGAAATAAGTTTTATGACAAGGACTTTAATCTTATAATGAATACTGCATCTCAAGGAATTTTTGTTTTCCAATCCCCCATTACAATCAAAACTAGTAACTAGGGAGCCAAAATATTAATATTAATGCAACCTGACCCCATTAAGAGGATAATAATTTGGAATAAATTTCAACACCTTTTATATATGAGTAGTGCTACATGAATTTACAATTTTACTTACGATAACTACTTACAAGACTGATCGTTTTGTTAGTTTTCTTTTGAAACTCAAAGTTTAAATTTTAAATTTTATAATTTTTAACATATCAGTAACTGAAATATGGAAAAATAAGTTTTTTTGTAAATTTTTTTTCAGTACATTTAGCATTTTCCTTTATATATATGCTACTTGCTGTCCTATATAAGTAGCTGGCAAAACCCATTCCAATTAAAAAAAATTCAAAATGTCGATAATTTTTAATTTTATTGACATGATAAATTTGTCAATAAACAGACTTAAAAGTTGATTTTTTTTTCATTAATATTGGGATCAGGAGATCTCCTTTTTCACCATGATCATATCCCTTGAATATTTGAACTCATTGGATTCACCTCCTAATTATCACCAAAGCAATTCAACCAAGTATAGACCAGATTGATCTGCTACTGAGTTCATGATGGGTGTGGGTCAATTTAACATGAAATGGGATAAAACTTGATATATATTTATATTGAATGAATTTATTCTCAGCTAACTTTTTCTTCTTCTTTCTCAAGCCAATTGAACCGACTACTACCTACAATGAATTCAAGTTCTAAAATTACCTAATTTTTTTGGACTCTAGCTATAAATCAAGATCAATCAAAGTCCCTTATTAAGAAAAGGATGGATGGATGGTTGAATGTTCAATTGGCAAAGCCTAGCTCTTATTGCTGGATATATACAAACCTAGCTAGAAAGGCTAGAATCGAATCTTAATTACATAAAACAGACAAGGATTAATTCAAAGATCAATAAAAGCTGTTAACTACATGTTTGGAAAGCTTATATATACATACATATATATATATATAACTATAGGAGGGCCAGCATGATGGATCTATCTGTAGTGAAACAAGAAGGAAGTTTCATATCAGAATGGATTCATTTTTGATGTGATTAATAAATGCTGGATGTAGATATGGAGGGATGTTTGGTCCAGAAAACCAGAGGTGAATAGCCGGAAAAGCCACCCACCATTCATTTCAAGTATATATTTTTCTGTGGTGGTGATGATTTTCAAATTCAAGGCATTTTATACAATCACCTTCCATATTGCCTTTCAAATCATGAGGTGTCTATCCGTTTCAGTGTCTTGTCCTCCATGAAAGCTCTCGAGTTAGCATTAAAGTAGAGGTGGGGCCTACTCCTGAGGTCATGGTGGATATGAACAAGGTTTTGCTTTGGAACTTATTTCAAACATAATGTCACTCTCATACTCTCACGAAACCAGAGAAAGTTGCATTAAATCCCCCATGCTATCTAATCTAATCTAATCTAATTAGCCCAACCCATGTAATCATTGGGACTTAATTATGTTTACAATGGCATCAGAATTTGCTTTGTTTGAAGCTAGCTCCACACCAGCAGATCAAACATGTGGATATATTTACAGAACACAGGACTGTTTGGATGCAGAAGTCACCTCATCTTATTTAATTTTAACTAATAATTTCATTATTATTTATCAATCATCTCAACTCATCTCACTATCCAAACGGACTCTAATATAAAACTAAAGCATTTCCATGTCTACATTAAAAAGAAATCAGAAAACAAAACCACACAAGTTTTGCACAATTTCCTCAACATATGGGAGCTATTTAAGAAAAAGATACATTTGGCATTCTTAATCTATTAAGAGTTTTGCATTTTTCACTCTAATTTACTAAAAATGATATATTGCACCATCCAACTATTAAAAATGAACACTTTTCACTCTCAAAATGTCGATTTTTAACAATTTGAGGATGTAATGTGTCAATTTTGATAAATTAAGGTGTAAAATTTAAAATTTATAATAGTTTGATACAACTATTTAATAAACAAAATTAGTTGTCCGTTGAAAATTGTAATACCTTGAAATTGGGATGCTAGGCTTAGCTACCAAGCGAAGAGGGTCATCGTGTAGAACAGGCCTTGCTGCCTTCTCAATTGGGCCATCTTGTTTCGATAGAGTGTAATTTGAGTGGGCTGGACTTGAGACCAGCCCAAACTGGGAAATACTTTCTTCTGCCTCCTAAACGACCCGTAGCACGGTTTTTCTGTTTTCGACTCCCCTCCGTCCCCATCCTCTCCGACTGTCGCCCCCAAAATATGGCGCTAGAAGCGAAGTCTACGAACCCTGTGAGAGCGGAGTGAGGGGGCACCGCATGTTTCCCTTCGAGCACGATGTCTTACGTTAACCCCAATTTCTCGTACTTGGGTTCCCTCTGAAATTATTGTCTCCAAAAAAGAAAGAAAAAGACTTTTTTCAAGTCCAGAAACAATGGCCTCGTTTTTGCTTCGTCGAAGAGTTTTGTCTCTGGGTGTTTCTCGCACTCTCCGCGGTTCGTCCTCTAGACACTCTCTTTATTTTCCTTAATATATGTTCTGTTTCGTGTTAAATTCTTTTTAGTTTGTTTTGGTTAAGAGGTGAAGAAGTCCAGGAAATTGATAATCGTGAGCTTTGTTGAGCGTAGCTTATATTGCTTTCTGAGCTTACTGCTACATGGAGTCAGCTGGAAGGGGGGGAGGATGTTGAATGTATGGTTGTTCTATCCTCGAAAAAGTAAAAGCATTTATAATCATTTGGATCTGGTGGCTTGACTTTTTTCGGGTTGAAGTAAAAGATAAAGAAAGCATAGATTTCAAAATTTTGTTCTTTAAGGCTGTATAGGTTGTTTACTATTCCCTTATTTTGTAATAGGTATAAATAACAAACATACATAATAGGTATAAATAACAAACATACACTGAACATGTGAACTATCCATAAAATTGCCCCAATCATCTATGTTTTTACTTTCGTAAGTTTTCTTGTAAATGGAAATTGGAAGATGACTTGTTTGAGTATATGTTCATTTAATCTATCTCTGCGCATTAATTACTTAGAGATATTCAATGTTTAATCAGGTGGCGCATGTAAGGTGCATAATTCCGCTGTTGTGCTCATGACATGTTGGTTGCTTTTTGGATTGATACTTGTGCTATTTGTTAGTATGAGAATTCGTCACTGTTTTTTTTATATGTAAACGGTAGTATTAATGAGGATAGGCATAGCCCAAGTACACAAGATAGTATACAAGAGATAAGACCTGTCTAGGTCGCTATAGAAGAAACAAGAAAATCATGTACATTTAGGCCATTAAAATCTATAGCTATAGCCCAAAGAAATAAGGTGTGGAAAAATAAAGCTTGAAGCTCCTCTAGTGTCCGCTCCTTGTCTTCGAATGTCCGCTCGTTACACTCTCGCAATTAAAGGGAGAGGAAGTTGATATTGATATCTATTACAATATGAATTAAAGGGTTTCAATGGATACATTGGAGTTTGTAGTTGTGGGTTTCGAATTAATTGTATTGTTCTGGTGTTCTCTCACTCCCTTTTCTCCCCAATGTTTATCAGGAAATATGGAGCCCATTTGGCTGCCCATGGAATTGAGGATTGCAGCTTTAGCTACCATTTGTGATACAACAAGAAAGTACAGCGGTTGCACTGGTACCCCAAAGTTTGACTTTACAGATCTCACGTAAGAAATATGGCTCACAGTTACTGAAGTAGTGTTGTCTTCATCTGGTGAAAATTACATTGACTGAAACTACATAATACACGTCTGGATGCTTGGATATCATGACATTTTCTTTTGTTTTAGCATTAGCATACACCTTTTCTTTTGATTTACTTTTAACATTATTGAAATAGAACTCTCATGTTACTTGGTAGGGCTGACTATTCTATTTTTAGTTTTTGGTTTATATTTTGGTTATATGAATAGAAATTATGGGGCTTGAAACTATAATGGACTTAACTATCTGGTCTTTAAATCTCCTGATAAATCTGACATTCTTCAGAGTTTGGATAGTCATGTTATAGAATTTAAACCACTGAAACAAAACTGTGAATTTACCAAAAATAAGCTCCTTGCTCTGGTATCAGCTTGCATTGAACTTTATTACAAAATATTTTCAGCTAGAGAAAATGACCGATCTCTCTCTCTCTCTCTCTCTCTCTTTCTGTTGTGTGTGCATCCTCACATATGTGTTTGTGCATACATGTGCAGATGGTTTTTGAGTATCTCTTTTTCCTTTTTTGGGGCAGTGGCAGGGGGGAAGCTTTCTATTGAAAGTGAATCTGTTACTTGGTGTATTCACTCCTTACTAGTTTGGACTTGATCGGCATTTGTCTAATTTTCCATCAAGTGTCACTCATCAAAAAGGAAAAAAATCCTGCAAGCATATTACTCTCATGCTCAAATTCTTAAGATCTTGGATGATTCTTGCTGTAATGCTTATGCTAATTGTGAATGCCATAGTTTCTTTTACCATCTTCTTAGAATCCTCACCACAGATGCTTTTTTATTTATTTCAGTCATCCTCATACATGGTACCCAAATGCTCGAAGGAAACATCGCAAGGTTATCCTGCATATGGGTCCCACAAATAGTGGCAAAACATACAATGCTTTGAAGCAACTTGAGTCAAGTCCGTCTGGTAAATTTCTCATTTTTAAATCCTCCTAGTCAAAGGAGGGGAGAATTATTGCTGTTATTTCAAGTATTTATCATTACTCCAGGTATATACTGTGGTCCATTGAGATTGTTGGCGTGGGAGGTGGCAAAACGGTTGAACAAGGCAAAAGTTCCTTGTGATCTCATTACAGGACAAGAGAGAGAGGAAGTTGATGGTGCAAAGCACAAGGCCGTGACAGTTGAGATGGCCAGTGTAACCTCGGACTACCATTGTGCTGTTATTGATGAAATTCAGGCATGCCATTTTTTGTCTGGGAACTTTCTTTCTTCATATTTGGAAAGCTCATAAGAATGTTTGCTGTTTGTTAAACTGAGATAATCATATAACATATTAATGCGAAATTAGTTACCGATAAAAAAATTAATGTGAAATTACTGAATGTGCCCCTGAATGTATATGATTTAGATTCTATAGCATGTAGATGGGAATCAGCCAATTGTGGGATGGTTGGGGTCTGGCCTAAGGTTGCATGACATGGATTTAAAGTATGTATAATGCCATTTAAAAGCAACTTAACCATCTTTTTTAACAAAAGTGATTTTTTTCAGGTTAAAAAAGGACCCTTGTTTTCATGTTATATAAAAAAAATTCTTTGCTTATTTTACTATATTCCTCAAATATCATGATGGTCAATCACATGCTTGAATAGGAGACCAAGACGGAGCTTATTGGTGAAATGATATTGGTTCATACAACCCCAAGCTGTTTGATGATTGTATTTATCTATGTTTTATATTCCCAAACTTATGGCATTTCTTTATGCAATAGACTTCTTTTCTAAGCTGGGTACTTGATATTTCTTTTTGTAAGCTATGCAGTTCATATATTCCTGTATGTGATTGATTGTTTTGTTATCATTATATGCATATCGTTGTTATCTCCCCTCTCATGAATTCGTTGGCAGTACAGATGTTGGGGTGTAGGACAAGGGGTTTTTCATTTACTCGTGCTCTATTAGGAATCTCTGCTGATGAGCTTCACCTTTGTGGAGATGCAGCCGCTATTCCTCTTATCCAGGAAATACTGAAAGTGACTGGTGATGAGGTTGAGGTAATTTCTGTGTAATTTTGAATCAAGTTATTCTTGTTTTAGTTCATAAAGAATATACTAATGCTACTTTACTTCTCCAGTACATGGATGGGATCTTTTTATTTCCTGAGTTTGATATATCTTATTCTAGGTGGCGTTTTTAGTGAATTGTTCTACTGTATCATGCCGGTATGAGATCCACTTTGTTTCATGATTTGAAAGAGGAGGAATGAAAATTGAAAAAAAAAATGCAACATGACTTTGTCCCCCCCCCCCAAAAAAAAAAAAACCCTTTCTTTCTATTTTATCTTTTCTGTTAATTTGACCACAAAGCTGCTGTCTTGCAAATTTTCTAAACCTCTGTGGATGACCTTCTATATTCTGAAGGTGATTTCTTTTTATGATAAGTTTAACTGGAAGTTTGTTGTTTTTGTTACGGAACTTTTCTTTTCTCAATTTTATATGGATACTTGTTGACCTGTTTTGGACTGAAATGATCCTAAAAGTTCATCTGCAACAAAGTTTAGGGACTAACACCTTTTGGTTTACCTAGTGGCTTTTCTTGAACGAGTTGCAATTGCTGTAAATTGTATGTGTAACTAATATCCCCAGAACTTTATGTTTTGGCGTACAAATAGTAATACAGCGATTATTATTCTGAATTTTTATTGTCTGATTCATAATGGACGTACCCAATCCACACAGAAAGAAATGAAGAAAAAATCTGGTAATTTGTTATTCAAGCCTGCCATCATGTGGTTGTCAGTTCTATGCTAATTTTGTTGTGTCTGTATGATGTTACTGATTATTCTGTGGAAAGCCATTTCAATAGGTTGAATTTTATGAGAGACTTTCACCTCTAGTTCCGTCTAAGGTTCCTCTTGGATCCTTCTCTCAAATCCAAACAGGCGATTGTATTGTAACCTTTTCACGTAAAGAGATATACAGACTAAAGGTCAGTAATTACTTCTCCATTGTCTGTTTAGTAAATTAACCTGTCTAAGTGTATATGTATCTTCTCCACACCTGTAGAGGGAAATTGAAAATGGGGGAAAGCATCTTTGTTCTGTAGTTTATGGCTCACTGCCACCAGAGACTCGAACTAGACAGGTATCCCTTCCTCTCTGCGTCTTAAAAGCTCTATCTTGTCTCATTATACCTATGCCTAGTTCATTGCAACAGATGTATTCTCTCAATTGATGTCACATGCATTTCCTTTTTTTTTTTTTTAATTCTCTTTTTCTTCTGCTGTTATGAATTCAAAAAAGATATCCCTGATGTGTATTATGCGTTTACCATATACAGATGAAAATTTTCATTTGACACTGTTCAGTTCTTTTAGTGGGTGTGATTTTTCTTATTGCTTTTTAAAGGGTTTTCCCCCCTTTTTAAACCCGTCCTCCCCCCCTCTCTTTCTCTCTCTCTCTCTCTCTGCACACAAACCTTCTACTTTATTTTGAATATCAGTCTATATTATCTCTCACTTCTCTGTCGATTTTTTTCTTCTCTCCTGTGATTTAAATGTTCTTTAGATCTGCAGGCAACAATGTTCAATGATGCAAGCAGTGACTTTGATGTTCTTGTGGCTAGTGATGCCATTGGGATGGGTCTCAATCTGAACATTTCCAGGATCATATTTTCAACAATGAAGAAGTTTGATGGTTTTGAAATGCGGGATCTTACTGTACCTGAAATCAAGCAAATTGCAGGTAGCTTAGTCCCACCTAAAGTTTGAAATTTTTGTTTTGGTTGTAGCTTTTAGTATGGTTGCAAGTAAACCAGTTAACTTTTTATTAGGATAAAGTTCATATTAATGTGAAAATTTGGGAGGAAACTTTCTGGGAAAGGATTTTCTTTTGTCTTTTGGTGATTCTGTAACGTTTTGGCATCAGTGTCACACCAGACTTTTGCCTTTCTTTTAATTATTAGCCCCATATGTAGGTGGGTAGATAGTTTTCTAGTCCACATTTTGAAAGGAGCTTGCAGTATGTAGAGCTCGAGATCATTTAGACGTTAGGCCTGCTATGTTATAGAAGATGTACTATATAGAAGTTGGATTCTTTCTTTTGTACTTATCATATGTTCTTCTCACTGGAAGTTTAGAATGAGTGTGGGGATTGCCCTTGAAGTGAGCCATTAGGTGAGGTTAGAGAGGAAGTGAGCTGTTTGGGTGAGTCTAGAGGGGCTTACCAAATGGTCACTTTACCTATTTGTATGCTATCAAGTTATCATCTGTATTGCC
Source organism: Cyclocarya paliurus (assembly GCA_029856935.1). Taxonomy (NCBI): domain Eukaryota; kingdom Viridiplantae; phylum Streptophyta; class Magnoliopsida; order Fagales; family Juglandaceae; genus Cyclocarya; species Cyclocarya paliurus. The sequence continues at coordinate 708,364 of JARVXP010000084.1, forward strand.
ACAATGGTATTTTTTTATTTGTTTTCTTACCTTGGATATGATCTGTGCATTTGGGTCCTCCATGAATGCTTTGGATTGCTAATTGGATTTTCTTGTAGGGAGAGCTGGCCGGTATGGATCAAAATTTCCTGTTGGTGAAGTGACTTGTATAGATGCAGAGGATCTACCCTTACTTCATTCTTCACTCGAATCCGCTTCACCCACTCTAGAGGTTTTTCAACCATCTCGGTGAAATGGCTACTGCACATCTTTTGCAATCTACCGCTACGTTCTTTGCAGTATAATTACGTGATTTAGTTTCATTTTATATTTTGCATCCTTTACTTCCTTAATTAAATAATCTATTGGAATGCAGCGTGCTGGATTATTCCCTACCTTCGATCTCATGTTTATGTATTCACGTGTACACCAAACAAATGGTCTCCATCAGATATTGGTAGGTTTCCAATGACCATTTCTGTTCCTATGTATCTTCTATATCCATCTATTTATTTGTTTCTTATGTATTAATCATGTTGTCTGTCTATTTATTGAAGAATACAATTTCTAGAATTATTAATATGTTTGTGTCAATGATGCTAAGGATTATTGAAGGTATCTAGCAATGACGTATATTTTGCTCCCAAGAAAACTTATATTCTGCTTCAAGAACCCCCAATTTATTTTCCGTTGCTCTGATTGTTTAAATTTGGAAAATCTTGTTGAAATTCAACTTTTTTCTGCATTATGGTATTAATTTATTCCCAACGATGATACTTAAAGACCATTTTTGGCAGGAGCATTTTCTGGACAACGCAAAATTATCTGAAAATTATTTTATTGCTGATTGTGAAGGGACATTGGTAAGTGTTTATCTTGAACATCATGTTGTTCTTGGCAACTAAAATACTCAAATATCATGGTCATTTTACTTTCATAAATATGTATATATCTTGTATCAAATTTTACTTGGATGTTAATTACACAATTTTATATCAGAAAGTTGCTGCTGTTATTGATGAGTTGCCCTTGGGGTTGCATGATAAGTATCTGTTTTGCATCAGGTATTATCTTTTGCGCATGTTAAAAGGTCCAAATTTTTTTCAATTTTAGTGTGCCCCCCATTTTTTAGAATATGATTACCGAACTTGGTGGACTTATCCTTGAACTATAAACTTGTGGGACTGAGCAAGTTAGTAGTTATATTTTGTTGCTAGTCACTCAGTTTCAGTTCCATAACTTTGTTTTGTGCAGTCCAGTTGACATGGATGATGATATTTCATCTCAAGGCCTTACACAGGTAAGATAAAATATTAAAAATCGTATTGATGTCTTTTTAAACTATGAATAACTCCGATCTGCCATGATGCACCAGTTTGCACAAAATTATGCAAACAAAGGCATAGTTCGGCTGCGAGAAATATTTACACCAGGAACACTGAAAGTGCCAAAAACACAAGCTTCTCTCAAGGAGCTTGAATCCATACACAAGGTAATTTTTGTTTTTTGAGTATCATTATGGTCCTGGGTAGGAAAACTTGTTTCATTTCCATATTTCATTGTTCAAGAAATTCCAATCATTGATGAAATCTTTTTTTTTTTTATCGATAAACAAAAATTGATGGAATCTTCTTAATTGTAGCATGTTGTGAAAACAGTAAATAATTTTTTTGATAAATAAAATTGAATAGCAAATTTGAGACCGAGGGTCCTCATGAAAAGAATAAATAATGCCTAGTAGACATCACAAAGATCTGGAATTTCATTAACTTTGCAAATGCCTATATCTTCTTAAATAGGCATTGCTTGTTTGTATAGTCACCACTTCTAATGAACCCAAAGAATAGAGAATAGTTGCAATATTAAAATCCCAAATTTCAATCCCGGTAATTAATAATTTTAGAATGTTAAAAGGATGTTAACATTCTTTTCCTTTTAAGGAGGTCCGAAGGATGTTACTGGAGATGCAGGGGCAGCTACGTTTTTTGCAGAGGGATATGGCTGAGATCGTGGCTTTTGTCGGTTTATTTAAGGAAAGTGATGATACGGGTGACTTAAAAGGAAAAAAGAAGGTGATGGGTGATGGGCCTAGTAAAGCCCAGAAAGAGGCCCAGCAGAAAGATAAAAGGGGAAAGGGGTGGGCTGGTTGGTGAAAGGTTGGTGGGCCTTCTTGGCCCAAACCACAGATGGTTTTGGATCCTTCTGATGGGGCTGGGCCGTCTCAGCCCAGGGCCCAATGTCGTGGGCAAGGGCCTGGGGAAAATCAGCCCAAGATGGTTTTACCCAGCATCGAGAGCCCTAGCCCAATTTTTCCACCTGAGTTGCACAGTCTCGGCTTCGTGCCGAATAGCCTGCCGACAGTGAAGTTTCAGGTGGTGGTTGCACAGACATCACCAATAGAGGTAAAGGCTGCTGGTGTACTGTGCGCAACAGGCATTGGTGGAGTTTGGATCTCGTTTCTCTCCGTCGAAGGAGGCTCAGAACTCGCTGACAAATGGTGGTGGGGTGGGTTTGGCTTCGACGGAACTTTCTGTCAAACCTTTGAGGAGTTTGAGTTGGCTGAGGAAGAGGAAGATTCGGACGACCTTATGCATTATGTGGAGGACGAATTATTCATCCCTGAGGCTTGCGGTTTGGATGAGATTTCGGTGGGGAAAGAGTTTAAGAACAGGATGGGGAATCCTATCCCATTGAACTACTGTTTTCCAGACCAAGTTTCAGATTGGGTAATACATAAAATGAAAGAGATACAACATTTTGTGGGGATTGAGTGTGAGGGGTATGAAGAGCAATTCATAGCCTTGTTAACTGCTATAGAAGCTGGACATCAACAAAAAAAAGAAGGGGGACTCAAAGATAAGTCGGGAGCTTAATAGATTGAGGTGGTCGATGAAATTGGCGAGTAGCTCCAGTAGGAATAGGTTAAAAGGGAAGGGGCTGGTTGTTCCCCAATGAAACCCAAGATTGTATCTTGGAATGTCCGGGGTCTTAACGAGGTAGAGAACCGTCTTCAGATTCAGCATTTGCTTCTTGAGTGGAAAGCGGACATTGTATGCTTACAGGAGACGAAGCTGAAGATGATCAATAGGAAGACTGTGCGGAATTTATGGAGCAGTAATTATGTAGATTGGGTATACATGGCCTCTTCAGGGGCGTCGGGAGGAGTTGTGGTGATGTGGAATAGGCGGGTGGTGGAGAAAGTGGAGGATTATATAGGGAGATATATGGTAGCGTGCTCTTTTAAATGTGTCTGATGGTTTCTTATGTGCTTTTGCAGGTGTATGGGCCTAATTTAGACGCCAACAGAAGATTATTGTGGGATGAGCTTGTAGGGGTACATAGTTGGTGGGAGCTTCCTTGGTGTATTGGGGGTGATTTCAATGTGGTTAGATTCCAAAGTGAAAGCTTTGGAAGTAGAAGATTGAGGCCAGCAAGTTTGGAGTTCTCAGAGTGTATCTTTGACTTGAACTTAATAGACTTTCCACTTGCAGGGGGCCCTGCCACATGGTTGAATAATCAAACCTGGTCTCGCTCGGATCATTTCTTAATTTCACCTGAGTGGGAAAGCCATTTTCCGGATATATGGCAAAAGCGTTTGGTATGCTTAGTTTCGGATCATTGGCCTATTTTGCTTGATTGTGGAGACATTCATAGTAGTAGACGGTACTTTTAAGTTCGAGAACATGTGGTTGAAATTAGAAGGTTTTGTGGAGAGGGTCAAACAATGGTGGATTTCGTATCATTTCGAGGGTACACCCAGTTTCATTTTTGCGAACAAATTGAAAGCTTAAAAAGAGACTTGAAATGAGTGGAATAAACAGTCTTTCAGAAATGTCGAGGAGAACAAAAATACCAAGTGGATGGAAATATAGGATTTATAAAGACTGCAAGAAGGGAGGCCATTTACTGAGGTGGAGCAAGCACAGAAAACTTTGCTGGTCGCAGATCTTGAGAGGATAATCTTACAAGAAGAAATGTCATGGCGCCAGAAGTCAAGAGCACTTTGGTTAAAGGAAGGGGATCGGAGCACAAAGTTCTTCCATAGAATTGCAAACTCTCATAGAAGAAATAATAACATTGAGGTGCTGGAAATTGAGGGGGTGGAGTGCAGAGAAGAAGAGGTTATTCAAGATCATGTGGTTGATTTCTTTGAAAAGCTCCTTACTGAGCAGGTGGGGTGGAGGCCTAATCTTGATGGATTGGTTTTTGACACTATTGAGCGAGGGGATGTAGCTAGGATGGAGAGGGCTTTCGAGGAGGAAGAGGTGTATGATGTAGTAAGGAAAATGATAAAAGATAAGGCTTCTGACCCTGATGGTTTCTCTATGGGCTTCTTCCAAGAATGTTGGGAGGTGATTAAAGAAGATCTTGTGAAGGTGTTTCAGGAGTTATTCTCGGTTGGGAAATTTGAGAAAAGTCTTAACACCATTTTCCTTGCATTAATCCCTAAAAAGGTTGGGGCTATTGAGATCACAGATTTCCAGCCTATTAACTTAGTGAATGGAGTTTACAAGATTATTTCAAAAGTGTTTGCTAATCGATTAAGTGAGATTTTGGGGAAGATTGTTACTAAGCCTCAAAATGCTTTCGTTAAGGGGAGACAGATCCTTGATGTGGTTTTAATTGCCAATGAATGTTTGGACAGTAGACTAAAGGCTGGCAGTTCAGGGATTATGTGTAAGTTAGATATGAAAAAGGCGTATGACCATGTTAATTGGGATTTCCTTCTATATCTACTGGGTAAGTGTGGGTTTGGAGAAAGGGGGAGGTCTTGGATCAGCTGGTGTATATCCACAGTAAGGTTCTCTGTGTTGATCAATGGCAGCCCAGAGGGTTTCTTCCTGAGCTCTCATGGTTTGAGACAAGGGGATCCATTATCTCCTTTACTTTTTATTATTGTTATGGAGGCACTAAGCAGGATGATCTCGGCTTTGTTGGCTAATGGGTTTGTTAGTGGTTTCCAGATTGGATCTCCGAGTAGGGTAATTACCACTATCTCTCATTTGCTGTTTGCAGATGATACGCTTATTATGTGCGAGGCCGATCAAGACCAGTTGCGGGCTGTGAAGGTGTTGGTGCTTTGTTTTGAAGTAGTGTCTGGCTTAAAAGTGAATTATGATAAATTCGAGTTGGTGCCGATTGGAGACATTCAGAATACACAGGAGTTGGCTGGCACTCTTGGTTGCAAGATAGCGTCTCTTCCTATGACATATCTAGGACTACCGTTGGGTATAGCTTCGAGGGCGCACTCGATTTGGGATACAATGATTGAAAAAATAGAGAGGAGAGTGGCAGGATAGAAGAGAATGTACTTATCGAAAGGGGGCCAGATTACATTAATCAAAAGTACACTTTGTAATCTACCCACCTATTTCTTATCCTCATTCCCTATACCGGCAAGCGTGGCAGGTCGACTTGAGAAGCTACAAAGAGATTTTCTGTGGGGTGGCTTAGGAGAAGAGTTTAAATTCCATATAGTCAAGTGGGAGATGGTGTGCCGTCCTATCTCTAGTGGCAGTTTGGATATTAGAAATTTGAGGTTGTTTAATTGGGCGTTACTTTGCAATTGGTTGTGGCGATATATTAAGGAACCAAAAGCCTTATGGAAAACTGTGATCGAGAACAAATATGGTGGTTTAGGGGAGGGATGGTATACCAGAGAAGTTAGAAGGGCCTATGGAATGGGGCTATGGAAACATATTAGAAGAGGGTGGGAGGTCTTCCAGCATCACACTAGGTTTCAGTTGGGTACAATGTAACACCCCGCTCCCCAATAAAGACATTTTAATGCATAACTCTTACATAAAATCATAATTTTTTTATAAATAACTCGATGCATAATTATTTACATAAAATCGTAAATTTTCATATTTTTATCATGTCTTGGGTACGTAAAAAGGGGCTTCCAATAAAGGGTATACATGCATAATATTTTTATAAAAATGCCGTTTTACCGTACATACGTGTAAGGGTATGATCATGCTACTTACCTTGCAACGCTAATCCACTATTTTCCACACGTAATCGATCACCTATACAATAAGCGTGTAATATCCGTAAATATTCCAATCGAACCCGTATTTAAATACTTAACTGTAAAATGCTAAAATTATCCTATTTTAATTCTTCAATACTTAAAATTCTCCTAATCCCTAAAACACTATCATCTCTCTAAATTCATCGACAATTAATTGATATTCACTTATTCTAATTTTAACCCAAATATATTTAAGAATCAAGCCTATTCCCCTTAAGAAATATAATCTTCGCTCTAAAAAATATTATTAAGTCCAAAATAATTTAGAATCCGAATATAGTCTAATAACATACATGTTTATCTTCATGATAATTTTAAAAACAACCCAATCTCTAAGTAAGATCCTAATATGCCCGCTTAGTCTCATTACGTTAAAACAATATGCATATATATATATAAATATATATATACACATGTATATATGTCCCTTTACGTCCAACACATAATTTATTCCCATCTATGAGTCTTAAAAAGGGCAGGGCATTTTTGTAATTTAATTAACTAACCTAAAACTTACGTTGCATGCATTCGGGAAGCAAAGGGCAGGGGCATTTTGGGAAAGTTTGGAAATGAAACACACAAAGGGGAGACAACAGCTTACGGGAGGACTTGTGCGATGCTGATCACCGAGACAGAAGATGAGTGCGACGGCGGCTTAGGGTGGCTGGGAGTGACCGACGATGCAGCTGGAAGTTTCTCTACAGTGGTGCGACGCCGAGAGAGGAAGAGAGAGTTCGGTAGAGCTAAAAGCCACCGATAGAGAGGAGGAGGGCAGCGACGGTCTTGGGTTTACCGGGATGAAGTGGGTACGCCGGGGTTGGGTTGGTCGGTGGTTTCTGGTTTCGTGGTGGTGGTCCGGTGACCCAGGATGGTCGGTAATGGCTGGGCCGAGAGAGGCTTACGTTGGGAAATACACTTCTCCTGTTTCGGTGCAGTAAAATAGAGTGTTTTTTTTTTTTGTGTGGTTTTTAACAGCTGGGCGACGGCTTCCGCAAGGTGGTGGTCGTGGCTTGTTGGGCGGCTATTCTGGTGGCTCAAGACTGGAGAGCTTGGAGCTGGTTAGAGAGACCGAAAGCTTGAGAAAGGGAGAAGCCGAGATGAACGAGAGAGGTGGGTTTCTCTTTGCTGTGGTTGTTTCGGTGTGGTGCTGGGCAGCGGTGATGCCGATGAGTGGAGCTCACGGGTTGGCAATAGGAGGACAGGTTGCACTGTTATGTGGTCTCTCGGTTCACACTCCAGAAAACTGGTTTCGGTGGTGAGATTTGTGTGTGTTTTACAGGAGGTTTCGTTTGGAATATATAGGCAAGGGGAGAGGAGGAAGTTGGCTGTACCTAGAAGACCTAATCCTACGAGGATACAAACACTAAGTGGATCGGTATACAAACTAAGGGGGAGGGGCGTACGTGCGTGTGCATGAAGTGTATAATGAAAGTAGTGACGTGCATGTGTGATTAACGGAGAGAGAGACGTGCGGGGTCGAGAAACCGAATGTGAACTGGGTTAGTTTTCCTAGTTGGAGTTTATTCAACTAGAGGTTAAGGATCATACGAAATAGGAAGTAAAAATGTGGAAGAACTCTACCAATAATACACCGGATCATAGTAAAACGCTAGAAATCGAAAATGATAATAAAAAGAAATAATAATAATAATAATAATAGTAATGGAGGCTTAACTCTAAGTTAAATAAAAAAATAATATGTTTGATAAATTCTTTTATAGGCTTAAACTCATTTATTGAGCCTAATAAAATTATCCATAATTTATTCTTAAAAAATAAGATCGGGTCGGATCGTTACATATAAGCTCCAGGATCAGATTTTGAAATGATGCTTGGTGTGGCAACAATGCTCTACAAGATTTGTTTCCTATACTTTTCTTGATCGCAAGTGCCAAAGATGCCGCAGTGGCGGAGGTTATGGGAATTTCAGGAAGGAGTATTCACTAGAACATCAATTTCAACCGGGCGGCACAGGATTGGGAGATGGGGAGTTTTGTAGATTTTTATAGTCTCTTGTATTCTTGCCATCCAAATATCCAGCATGAAGATGGTCTGTGGTGGAGTCCTGCAGAGAAAGGGGTGTTCACTATTCGTTCCTTTTATAAGGTCCTCACACAAGTTCCTGAGATACAGTTTCCCTAGAGAAGGCTTTGGCGACACAAGGCTCCTCCCAAAGCTTCATTCTTTTTGTGGACAGCGTCCTTAGGCAAGATTCTCACTATGGATAATCTGAGAAAGAGGAGGATAATCATTGCAGACTAGTATTGCATGTGTAAAAGAGGGGGTGAGTCGGTGAATCATTTTACTTATACATTGTGAGGTAGCCAGGACTATCTGGGATGAGGTGTTTAAAAGAATGGACCTAGCGTGAGTTATGCTAGAAACCGTGTTGGATATATTGGCTTGCTGGACCTCTATTCGAGGTGTGCGACAGATCAAAGCAGTTTGGAAGATAATCCCAATCTGTATTATGTGGTGTTTGTGGCAAAAGCACAATGAGAGAACGTTTGAAGACAGAGAGATCTATGACGGAGCTAAAAAATTTATTTTTTAGGACTCTTTGTACTTGGGCCATTGCTGTGGACTTTAATGGCATGAACGTGCATGATTTCTTAGTTTCTAATGCGCCTATGTAGATAGGGCATATTGACTTTGTAATTGACAGTTGGATTAATAATACTTGTTTACTTGTCAAAAAAAAAAAAATTAGAATCCAAAAGGTACCTAAATTTTATTGGGAAACAGAATCATTGGAGTTGATTGTGATTTCAGGCATTGCACAACAGAAAAAAAGGTTGGGCACATCTCTTGTCCGTCTGGAAATAATCAGATAATGTAGGGACTGCTATTATCAAGTTTTTCCTAGTTTCAAGGCATATAAGCTCTAGATCTTAGCGGCATACAATTTGATCAAGATGTGATTGTTGTTTGTTGATGTTTTATGTGTTAGAATGAAGTAAGAATGAGGGGTATTCCCGCTTTGTCTAATTTGGAGCATTTGGAATGAATGGTAGAATTTTTTAGGGTGTTGAGACCTTGATTCCTAAGACAGTTTTTCAATGAATGTTATTCTCTTGACTTTCTAGTAATTGATTCCTCCTTATCTCCCTTTGAATTTATGATCTATTAATTTGTAGGATCTGATGATCACTTTAGCTGGTTAGTAGCTAATGTGTAATTTGGATCACTGTAGGATCTGATCCACAACCAAATTTGATCTTAGTTCCTATTTGGAAATAAGTCCAATTGTCAGAGGTTTAAAAATCACGAAATTTTATGACTATATAGTCATTTTGTTCGTAATTTTTTAATTGAATTTTTATGTCAAACTCAGAAGCTGTACATATAGGTTTTGTCACTTTAGCTATTTCAAAGAATATATGTTACTGAAGTCAATTTTTCTTATTATTATATAAGGTGGGTTTGCTACTGAAATTTCTTTTTTGGTACAAAAAAAACTGAAGGTGCTGGATCTCTATGTTTGGTTGAGCTTCCGATTGGAGGATTCATTCCCAGATCGTGATGTGGCATCATCACAGAAGGCCATTTGCAGTCTGTGAGTTTTATTGATTTTTACGTGTTAATTTTCATTTTGCTCTTTTATCTTATTGGTCTACCATTGAATTTGTAGGTTGATCGAGGAGTTCCTGGAAAGACTAGGGTGGCAGAAGCCAAGGGCAAGGAGGTTACCATCACGTAGAAGCTTAGGTTCTCTGTTATCCAAAGACATCAGGCCATACTTGTGAGACAGTTCTGATTTTCGCCATACAACCATTCCTTCTCTTAGATCTTCGACAGCTTTCAGGATAAAGAAGTTCAACAGTTGAAAACTCCAGCTTTTCAAGAAAGTTCCTTTTCTTCATTATATGTTCTTTAATTCAATAAATTGCTCTGGCAATCATTATACTATTTATCAAACAGTAAATGTAGAAATCTGGTGAGAGTAATGTGATATAAATTGATGGAATTGTTATTTCCTTTACAAAAGGGACATGTTGGGGGAAGTATACTGATTTTGACTAGCCAAAAATATGATAGAAGATCCAGTGGACCAGTAGAACTTGCAACTATAATTTTTTTCTTACCCAAAAAAGAATTTGCAACCACAAGCTCTCCACAATTAAAAAGTGTGCAAGGAAAATAAGCAATCTACTTGGTTTGCATACTAATTAGCATGAGCAGTGGTTTGAGTTTGCTTGGTCATGGGAATAAAATGGCCTCATCTTCTGGAAGGCTAATGTGATGTTCACAAGACGAGGCTATATGAATGTAAAGTCGTGCAACGTACGTCAAAGTCACACTGAAAGTGGAATTGGACGAAGTAAAACATAATTTTGAAAAGCTTATACGGTCAGCTATCATTTGCTTCCTCAAAACAAATATGGGAGCACAAATCTTCCAATTGTGCAGCTTAAAATTCTTGGATACACAACTTATGTTGCTTGTTTTGCTCTTTCATATAAAACTTCTTGTTGTTTTGGTGCCTTTCATCTTGGTAGGCACATGCCTGGAATCTGGTAATATAAAATGTGACAGACAATTTGTCAAACACACTAATCCCAATAACCATTTCTATTAATGTCATATTTCATACACCTGGGATTAGTTCCCGCAACTCGGACTGGGATGTTTCTACCAACAGCCACAAAGATAGAAGAGGGTTTGGTGGTAGTTCGGGGAGCCTCCGATGCTAAAGTCAGTACTTTGTTTAGGAGAATTGTAGGAGAATAACAGAGCTCAAAGAGATTTATTCATATCTAGAGCATGACTTTTATTCGAGGTTTTCAAGGACATTTTTGTACCCTGTGTCAGGTTTGCATCATGCCCACAGTTGTCTCAATCATGGCCTTTAATGTGGCGTGGCGTCTAAGGTAACGCCATTAATGCGACATAGCTCCCTAGGTGGCGTCTCAACGGTAGGCAATCGAAGCGATCACTTCTTGTTCCCATCGTTAGAGAATGGAGGGTTGCCTGTGCTTTTTATTCACTTGCCGACATAGGTCTTTTAATGCTAGGTGTTGCAGGCAAGTGTCAGGGTCAGCGCGTCCCATTTGTCCCCTTTGACTTGTTTCCTGCGCGATGCATTCCCTTTCTGCTAACACAATTTATGGGCCAGATTCTTTTGGTGATTCTGGGTCTTGGGAGGGTAGGATCTAGTCCAAGATGGGCCGCAATATCTGGCCAGGCCCAACCCTTCAATTTTTATTTGAGGAGCAGAATTTGTAAGTTTCAACGGCGGTTGAAGTGGTAATTTGTCGTCCAAGGTTTCTTGAAAACTGGATATTAGAAAGCTAATTTCTACCATGAAAAGCAAGCATTCCCAAAGTCGAATTGGACCCACATCACACTTCTGAGGATTTGTTTACTTATTAGGACGGAATGATTTATTGCTCATCTGCCCGGAATTCATACAATTGGTCGCATCCATCATCTAAGAGTGAGTTAATAAAACAGTTGCTTTCATCGTAAAATCGATGGAAAAAAACTAGATGGGATGAGATATCCTACACTAATGGAGATGTATTCAAAACTTACACACAACATCGTATAGAACAGCTGAACCAATTCATCCTGAGCTGAACAATCATTACAGAACGATTTGCTAAATGTTTCTTTCCTCTTTTGCCTGTGACATCAACTTTTCACAGTGTTCCATTGCTTTTGTCATCTTCTTGCCCTCGAGTTCTTTAATCAGCATCTTGCATGTGCAGTCCTTCGGAACCATTCCCTTTGACACCATCTCTTCAAAGAACAAGCAAGCCTGTTCAAGTTTCCCGCCCTTACATAACTCGCTCACCAGAAGCGAGTAAGTCCCTACTTCTATGCTAATGTCATTTCTGAACATGTGATCTAGCAAGAAGTATAGCAGCTTCATTCTCTTCTTTCTGCAGCACATCTTCAATAGAGGAGCATAGGTCTTAAGATCTGGCTTGCAAGAATCCTCTTCCATTTTCTGAAGCAACTTTAAAGCTGTCTCTTCTTGCGAATGCATGCAAGAACAAGAAATCAAGGTATTGTACGTTAAGACATCCCGACTAAATCCCTGCTTCTTCATGTCCTCGAATAATTCGTGTGCATCTTTCAGCCTACCGGCCTTACCAAGAATGAATATCAAAGAGCTATAAAATGAGGCATCAGGAACACAGTCATTCCTCTTCATCTTCTCATAAACCTCCAAAGCTTCATTCACCTGACTTGCCTTCCCAAGAGCATGCATCACAATGGTGTAAGTCACTACATTAGGCATGCACCCATTCTCTTTCATTTCATCAAGAATTTCATCCACTTTACGAAAATCCTTTTCGCGACCATATGCTTCGACAAAACAATTATAGGTGAACACATCAGGCCGAAACCCGTGTTTCTCCATATCCTCCATAGCCTCTTTGGCATGGTCAAGTTTCCTAGCTTTGCACCATCCATGTATCAAAATATTGAAAGATTGAGAATTTACCGGTATCACTTCCTTGAACTCCAAGAAAACATCACGGGCGTGCTCAACACTATTCTCTTTAGCCAATGCATCCAGTAGTACATTCACCGCTGCGGTATCTTTGTTCACACCAAACCGCACCATATTCCTAAATGCCTCAACCGCCTCTTTGTACCTTCGAGCCCTTGCAAGCCTTCGCATGACCTTACTCATTGTGACCAATGTGACATAACCTCCTAACTGATTCATTTCCTCTACCAACTCCCACATAGAATGGAACTCCTTCGATTTTCCTAAGATGTCGACCATGAAGTCATATAGTTCTGGAGAATGCCTATACTCTGTTTGCGCTTTTGCCCATTTGAAAACTCCAAAGGCCAGTATCCAATCATTACTAAACCTCTTCAGAAGCTGTTCAACCAAACTGTTAAACGCAATAAAACCAGAACCACTTAGAGCTTGAGCTACATTATCAGGCGATTGGTACCGATTCTGGAGGATTTTGCTGATTTTTTCTACGTCGGTTTCGGCAGCTTCGCTTAACATTCGCTTAACAACTTTGCCATGATCATGAAGCCTGTGATTCTCAACCCAGTGAGCAAGTGAAGGAACCACAAAATCCTCATCCGAATCTGCGGTGGCGGAGCTCTGGGTCGCGCCGAACTTGACCCAGCTTGGAAGCTCGGGTGACTCGGTGATTTGGGTTGAGTCAATCCTGGTGCAGAAATTATTGCATAAGAAGTTGCAAGGCAGCGAATTGATGCCGACTTTTCGTTGGCTGAGTGAGTACGAGAGAAGCTTGGAAATTTGTAACTCTGAGAACATTTTGGGCTTGGAGGATGGATGGATCGATGGAAGATTGTTCAGACGCAAGAAAAAGGTACCGCCCCGAGTATTCGGAGAGCTAGGGTTGCCTCGCGTTTTTATGCTTGCTTGTTAACCTTGGTTCCATTTGTTGTAAACTTGTAAATTTCTAGCATCCATCTATTTCATTCTCAGTTTAAATAATAAAATAATTAAACACATCTGGGATTGAAGCCTAGCATTGCAGTGTTCATTCTTTGTGAATAATGGGAATATAATCGAATGATATAATGAATGAATAAATTTGTTAATGGTGAAGCTTACAATTAGCTTTAAAAAAAAATGGCCTAGGAGTGGGCAAATTAAAACTGGAGGCTTTACTTTTCCTCTATCAGTTTAATATTTCTACTACCAATAATCACAACAAGAACAATTCCCCTGTCGGAAAAAGTGGAACCTGTTATTATCTCGAACTATAATTTCCCTATCATATATTCTTGACACTAGTTTGGTAAACGAGTGGCAATCAGTGCACATACGGAGATTCTTGACAACACGAATTGGCGAGCCTTGAGCTGTACTAATAAGGCCAAAAGCTATGGCTAATTTCTCACTATGTTGGCCGAGCAAATATTCTTTCTCCCGCTCATCAACATCAAGCATAATATTTGTTAAATCAGGAACATGGCCCTCATCTCTGACTCTGTAGTTTATTTCTTGTAGCATTGATGAGATGTGGGTCTTTTGTGGGTGTGATTCGTCACAAGAGGTAAACTCATGGATTATTCCATTAATGGTTGTTGAGCTTGATCCAGGTACTTTATGGACACCTTTCTCCTTCAATTGTAGCCTCACTTTTGCAACTTCAGTCCAATTCCCAGTAGATGCATATATGTTTGACAGAAGAACATGAATGCCAGTCCTCTCAGGAGCCAGTTCAGTTATCCTTTCAGCTACATATGCTGCCACTTCGACCCTTTTATGTATCCGGCAAGCAGCTAAAAGAGATCCCCAAATCACATCGTTAGGTTCCATTGGCATGCTCTTAATGAGATCAAGAGCTTCTTCCAACAACCCAGCTCGGCTGAGTAAATCAACCATGCACCCATAGTGAACAATTTGAGGGGAGATTCCATGGATTTCCTTCATTGACCTGAAAAGATGCCGCCCTTGATCCACAGACCTGCCATGGCTGCATGCTGTCAATAGCGCCACAAAGACTACGTCATCGGGTTTTACCCCTAGCCCAAGCATCTCATTGAAAAGATCTACAGCTCGTTCCCCATTTCCCTCCATGGCCATTGCTCCAATGGCTGCAGTCCAAGCAGAAACATCTCTCTTAGGCATTTTTCTGAAAATTTGCAGTGCACTTTCAGGTTCACCACACCTAGCAAACATGTCAACCAGGGCTGTGCCAAGCCGCATGTCACAATAAATATCATTCTTTTCAAGGTAGGTAAGGACCCACTTAGCAAGATCAAGAGCTCCTAAATACCCACAGGCAGATGCAACACCCATCATTGTCACCCTATCTGCTTTAATCCCTTCATTTTGCATCAACCTGAAAAGTTCAATTGCTTCCTCAAACATGCTCTCTTGGACCAAAGCAGTGATCATCGTGTTCCAAGACACAAGATCACTCTCTGGCATTTCATTGAAAATCTCCCAGGCTGACTCTACATCGCCATTTCTAATTAAACCTGAAATCAATGAGTTCCACGACACCACATTCTTCTTTGACATACAGTCAAAAACTCTGCGGGCCATTTGTTGTTTCCCGCACTTCATGTACATGTCTATCATGGCATTAGATATGTTATCCCAACCTCCTAACCCATTCCTCAAAACATAACCATGGCACTGCTTTCCAAAGAGAAGATCACCTAATTGTGCACACGCGGAGATTGCAGATAACATGGTAACTCTGTCAGGTTGTGGTCCCCGTTGCAGCATCCCACCTAACACAGCAAGAGATTCTCTCACCAGCCCCTGGCGCACATAGTTTGACATGATAGTATTGCATAGAACCAGATTTCTATCAACACATTCATTAAAAAGCCTCTTTGCAGTATCAATAGCTCCACATTTCATGTACATATCAACAAGTGCATTCATCATAAGAGTGTTAAGCTTCACCCCTGCCTCACCCATATAAGCACTTACCTTCTCGCCCAATTCACGATCCTTCAACTTTGCACAAGCTGAAATGACACACACCATTGTGACAGAATTGGGTCTAATACCTGCCTCCACCATTTCAAAAAACAAAGAAACTGCCTCCTCCGGATGACCCGTCCTAGCATAACCACAAATCAAACTAGTCCATGACACAACATTTCTATCAAGCATCGCATCAAACACCTTTCGTGCATAATCCATCTTCCCACACTCCGCATAGAAATGAACCAACGAATTCCCAATAAACACATCCCCCTCTAAACCCATCTTAACGACCACTCCATGAGCTTGAACTCCCTCACAAAACCCCACAACCTTCGCGCACCCGCTCAGCGTAAAGGGAAAGGTGAACTTGTCGGGTACAATGCCCGCAACCAACATTTCTACAAACAGAAAGATAGCTTCATCACCAAGCCCAGCAGAAGAGTAACCTCTAATCAAAGAATTGTACATGTACAAAGAACAAGTAGTTCCCTCGTCGTCATTATACAATTCGAATGCCTTTCTAGCATAATCTAAGCTTTCTGGGGTGCACATTTCGGAGCACGCGGCAATAAGCTTGGCCACAGAAGAGGGACTGTGACCGAGGCCCTTCTTTGTGATGCGACAGTGCCTTTGCTTGAGTTCTTCTATTGTTTTGCAGTTTTTAAAAGCCCCAGTTGGGGTGGAGTCCTTGGCAGTGGTCTTCTGCTCATCTTGGCTAGTTGGAATTATGGAGCTTGGTGTGGAAGAGACCAGAGGATATAGAGGAAGGGTTACAGCCATTGGGGTCATCACAGTGTCGGCTGACTTGGGATTGAGACCGACGACTTCAATAGGGAAAAGAGGGGTACAAATACCATGAGGCGGTGAGGCTATTGGCCTCACTTTATTCCTTCTATTGCTTTCCAATAATAGCGATTTTAAAATTTCTCTGATAGGTTTTTTTATTTTTATCAAGGTTATATTTTCATTTTAAAAAACAAAAGTTATATGTATTTGTTTTTTAAAAAACGATATTCTTCTGATAATTTAACTTAAAGGTTGTTTAGATAATGATAAGATATGATATGGTTTTAAATAAAAATTAAAAATTAAATAAAATATTATTATTATTTTATTTTAAAATTGAAAAAAGTTAAATTATTTATTATATTTTATGTAAAAATTTAAAAAATTGTAATGATAAAGATGAGATGAAGCACTCCTATTATACGAACAGGACCTAATGTTAATAGCAAACCGAAAATGGGAAAAATTAAATGCAATTGACGTCGTATTTATTTATTCAGTATTTATTTATTCATGACATGCCACTTCTCTAATGTATTAGATAAGACATGTGGATTTATTTTTATACAATCTCTACCATTTCTCTTTCTCCATTGATAGAGCCTCACGAGACAAGGATAAAACAAGTTGAATAAAACAAAAAACAAAAAAACTTCCAAGCTGCTTATTGTCAATACATCTCAGCCTCGAAAATTTAGGGTCAACACAAGTCTGATGTCCAAGCTCGATGTTGTTCATATTTTGCGCTACTTTTTCCGTGGGAATATTGCTTTCCCGTTTGCACTTAACTGCATCGATCATTAATTTTTATCAGAGACAGAGAGCGCCCTGGATATGCCTCTAATGGTTTTAGGAGTAGTCCTGCAGCACCCTCCGAAAAGAGAAGCCCCAGCCTCCCTCCACTTCCCTATGTACGTCACAAAATCTTCTTCTACATGATCGCCACTTGATTTCTGTGAAAAAAAAATGGACAACATAGAACTTCAAACATTATCACAACTTTCCATTGTTGGAACTTCAGCCTTGCTGCAGCAGAATTTAGAGTGCCAGGGCAGAAAACTCACCACCCATTGCTTGGTCTGACCATTGTACATCTCTCCACTGTTGGGATATATCAGCACTGGTTTACTTGTCAGCTGCCAATAGGAAACATCATGTTAAAAACTCTTTTAAGGAATGTTTGTTCAGTTGACTGCTCATTTGAAGAGGAATTATATCAGCTAGCTGGTGTTGAACGTAACGAAGAATGATTGGTCCAACAATGTGATGAATCGTGCAAACCCGAAATAGTATACCTTCCGTATAGATGTAATCAGCCCATGGATAAATCTGGGAGGGGTACAGTTGATTCCGACGGAAACAACCTGGTTGCATGAATCTGCAATGGAGGCACACTCTGCAATAGGATCACCGCTAACAACATTAGTTCCATCCTTGGAATTGAAAGAAAACCATGCCGGGATTTCTATGCCTTCTTCCTCTAGAAGCTCAGCATATGCCTGCATTTAATAAAAGAACCAACAAAAATGTTCAGCCAGAGCCAGAGCCAGAGGCCATACTGAAACTGGTGCCATTAAATATCAGAGATGGCATGGTGCCATTAAAGTCTCAGTACAAAAGAAAGCACGATACCTTCGCTTCTAGCTTATTTGGAATTGTTTCAAACGCAATTAGATCAGCCCCCGAGTTTGCTAGAATCTGCACCCTTCTTCTGTGAAACTCCTTCAACGTGTCTAAAGTAACTGCATCACCGTAGTTCCCGCTATGAAGAGGGAAACAAAAAATCATATAGAGACATGTAGATGAATCGCGATAAGATCATACTATTAAAGGCGAACTGAAAGGAAAATGAGCCACAATGCGAGGCCAACGAGCCTGGCCAATTGATCGCATGGTCATCATGTACATGTCACATATGCAGGGGTCACCTCAACCTCAAATTCCAATTGCATGATTCAAAGCAAGCATTCAAGTAAGAAATGACACATGATGATGCATCAGTTAATGAAAACCAACTTCAGAAATTACTCCATATTGGACATGACCAAGTTCACACACCTATACTCAGACCCATCCGCTAAAAAAGCTCCATAGCTTCCCACAGAAGCTGCAACTAAAATCGGACGTCTCAAATTCCTTCCACTTTCCATGAAATCCCAAGAATCTTTTGTGCACCGGTCATAGTAAATTTCTCGTGCCTCGCATGCAATTTCTACACTTTTTCTAAGCAAAGCTTCAGCTTCTTCGTTGGAGAAGCCTTTAGCCTCAAATCCCTGAATGGTGGCCTGTGACATATATGGTTAATCTGATTATCAATTAAAAAAAAAAAAAAGTACCATGGGTGAAAACAGAGGAAGATAAAAGGCTTAGGCGGGTATTAAAAAAGAACTTACCTGATAAGATGCTGTCGATATAATGTTTGCACCGGCATCAAGATAATCTAGGTGAACCTATTCAACGAACCAAGAAAATTCACCAAAAAAAAAAATGAATAAATTAGTCGTTCTTCGTTTTCTGTGTAAATAATAGAACAATCAGTGAGCTAGGGTTGTGATTGTGGTATTTTAGCAAATCAAATTCAAATCATAAATAAACAGTAAATTAATTTATTTGCTGCACATGTCGTTCAGAAAGAAAATACTCTGACACCTTTCACTTCCATTTCTCTCTCTTGCATGCAATCTTGTGCTAAACACCTGTTTTTGTTTTAAGTGGCTTTTATTGCATGAAGAGACCTGTCATGAGCATTCGACACGAGACCATGCATACGCAGTCCTCGTACGTGCACGGGAAAACTTTAGGCACGAATGGAAAACTGACGCGGCAGATCTATTTTACAAATATAATTTTATAATATGACCAACCAGTTAAAATTATTTTCGTCTGCCACTGACTGGGAATATTCTTGATTATCTTCTTTTTTTTAATCTAATATGAGATATGATGCCCCCACGTACTGCTCTGCTATTTTCACTGATCGATGAAGATCAAGACGAAATTCATAAGCTAGCTTACATGTGAAGATACAATTACACTTTACAACCAAGTGTTCACGTGTATGATTGATCATCTAAATTTGTCTTTTGCTCTTATTTGTAATATTGTAATATTCGTGTGTCAGGAAGTCGATGTCATGAGAACCCGACTTCTATGTTTTTCTTTTGTTTTAAAGCAAATTAACCTTAATCAATATAATTCAATTGCTAAGTTAATTACCATAATGAAAAATAAATCCAATCAAACTCACCAAAACTCCACCTATCATTCATTGGAAAAAAAAAAAAAGATGAATCATGCAAGGGATGATAAAAAAAAAAAAAAAAGATAACATGCTATAATCATAAACACTTGATCTTCTTCCTTGTTTTAATTTACAGTACACAGAAAAGGAATCCATTTTTACAATAATCTTTTCCTTCCTTGCATTTTTCTCGTATTTCCCAAGCACCAAAGAGAAAAACGAGAGAGAGAGAGAGAGAGAGAGTACCCTTCTGACAAGATGAGGAGAATCAATAAGGCACTTGGCGCTCCAGAGAGGGTCGTTGAGGTCAGCCCCGTGTCGTTCGAGCTCCGTAGCAAAGCCGCCGTCTAAGACAACATATCCACCGCACTTTTGAATGAAACCAGACATAAACGACGGTGTCTCCTCCGCACCCCCTAAACCCATGTCTTAGAATCCCAAAAATGAAAGAAGCTCGATCAGGGAGATTTCAGGGAAAGAATGCAGCAAGTTTCGTGGCGGTTTCTAGTGAAGCAGTAACTGAGGTAGCAGAGGTACGTGGTCACTTTGCCATGGCTTGAAACTAATATATAGAGGGAATTAAAGCCGGAAAATTCAGAAAATTTAGATCGTGAGTGGAGAGGAGATGAGATGAGATGATGGGATAAAAATTAGTGAAAGTTAAATATAAAATATTATTAAAATATTATTTTTTAATATTAATATTATTTTAAAATTTTAAAAAAATTAAATTGTTTATTATATTTTATATAAAAAATTAAAAAAATTATAATAATTAAATAAGATGAATTAATATCAGTTTTTTTTTTTTTTTGATAACAAATTAATATCAGTTATGAATTCAAATAAGATCTCAAAGTGACTATTATGCCTCTACGTTAACGTCGAGGTCGAACAAAAAGATTCTCACGCCAACTGTAATTATCCTTGAACCAATGAAATTAAAAACTCCATTAAGTGTTACATTTGCAATCTAAATATTCATTTAGAAAATATTTTATCTAAATAATTGTATTTCTAACGTTGGGTCGATGATATATGTTGCAGTACTTTAAGAATGTCTATGATATCTCTCGCGATGTTCGGAATATCGAGATATTATTATACCGTAATCCCTTTGCAAAGACAAAACACGTACAACATGTATCGGGTCACATTAAGGGCCACATTCTTTGAAAAGGAAAAGAAAAAAAAAAAAAAGAGCCTTTTGAAATTTCTAATGAGGATGAGCATCAAACGTAGTATAACGTCGGCATTCATTTGTCCTTTTCTTTCTTTGCAATTATTGCTGTTTAACTTGTTTTGCCTTTGCTTTTACGTCTTGTTTGAATTAAGGTCAAATTATCTCATTTAATTATTAAAATTTTTTTAAATTTTTATACAAAATATAATAAAAAATTCTATTTAACATCTCTACACATCACACATTAAATTTTTTTTAATTTTTCTCTTACTAAATGTGTGGTATATAGATAATGTGTAAAAAAATTTAATAAATTTAAAAAGAATAAAAACTAAAAAAAAATATGGTGTGTGTGGTGTAAGAATGATGAGTAATAAAACTTATAAATAATTTAATTTTATCAAATCTTAAAATTAAAATAATATTAAAAAAATATTTTAATAATATTTTATTCAACTTTCATATCAGCTTATCTTAACTTCCTATCAAATCAAATCCGAAAATGACAGAAATGGGTGACAAGGACGCCGCTACTTCCAAGTCTGATAAGGTTTTGTTAAAGGGTTTTGTTACAAAACCTCCACCACACTCCACACTTCATATTTTTTTAAATTTTTTAAATTTTATAAATTTTTTTTTTTTTTTTTTTTTTAAACTATTTTAATTTTTTTATTCACTATTCATATAATAAATATTTGATAAAATAAAAAAAAAAATGTGATATGTGAAAGTTATGTCAACATTAAGAGATTGTGAATATTTTTTATTTATTAAATTATAATAAACGAAAATGTGCAGATCAATAAACGCCATTTGGGCAAATGAAGAGAGAGTTTGGTGAATATTGATTGCCTTTTGCAACATCAAGATGAAAGGTGCTTTGTGTGTCTGCCATTAGAGTATGGGATTAGGATAAGATTTAAAACAGAGAGGGAATGTAGCTTTTACTTTTAGTACTTGTGCATTTTTCTTACGTACCAGCTTGCCATTAGTTGGGATAAGATTGAAATTAAAGAGTGCGTCATTACGTGTACGTTTTTATACTCCACCGATCCTTACGTGGCAAGCTGTCTCAAGTCCAACAAGCTAGTGCGTGGACGTACGCATGCATACCATCACTGAGAAAGGATGCGATTTAAGCAAATAATCTTTGTCCAGCTATTACGATATTTCTATGTCATAAACGAAGATAATCAATGAAATTTTTCATTGGATTAACGTCTCTTTTTTTACAAAAAAAAAAAAATAGACTTTATCTAACATGGACTCTCAGCTTAGGATTTTTTGCGTTTCACATGGCTCTCTTCATCTTCATCCAAATCTTACTTGAGCAAATTAATTCCATTTCTTGTATGGATCATTCCCATTGATCAACGTCCATGGCATGCATTTTGTCATCATGATATCATAACAGTCATGGAGTTTGTCATAAAAGAGAGGCGAGTTATTACGGTTTTATATATATTAATTAAAGAATATAGATCGTCTAGTTCAAATATGATTTCCAACAATTTTACCCATTTCTAATAATTAAAGCAAGCAAGCCGTATTTATAGCCCAAATAAACTTTTCCCTCTCCTGTTTTTTTTTTTTTTTTTGACGTTTTTCTGGGGTCTGGCTTGCCTCCTGTGTAAAAATAACAGGATATCTCCTGTTAACAAACTTAATGGACAGTATTGCTTGTTGACAAGCCAAATTTATTAATTTTTTTTCTTATAATCTCGCATATTCTTTTTTTTTTAAAATGAATAAACTTAAAATTCATATAAAAATTTATATTTTTAATAATGAAACTCACTTTTTTTAAAAGATTATAAATTTAAAGAGACCAACGAGAATGTCATTGCATTTGTTATGTTATTTGCGTGGCTACTGAATGGCCTTTTTATTTTTCTTTTTGTTGTTTTTTTACTTATGATTAAGGAAATATTTTTTGATGAGTTTGTGAATTTTGTTTTTAAAAATGTTTAAATGGGTATAAAAAAATATTTTAAAAAAAACTGCACTGGTCGGTACAAAAAATCAATGAGAGTCTCGGCAGCCCTAGCACCACTCGAAATATAAATATTCTTGTATTAGTTACTATGTTTAATAGGTAAATAGATTTTTTTTTAAAAAAGAAAACTACTAGTGTGTTTAATGGATAAATAAACGATTTTATTTTCTATTGAAAAAATTATAGTTGATGAAATGTGTTAGGTGATTGTAAGGCGATTTCCCCCTAAGGCCCACGAGGTGCTATTAGGCCTAGGCTGGAATAGAAAGCCATGAACTCAACCCACTAGAAGGATCCTATGTACATAACTTGTAAGAGGGATGGTGCTACAGAAGACGAGACTCATCAATCTGAAGCCCCCTTGGGTAGTGTCCAGTTTTCGAGTGCCCACTCGCACAGCAGACGTATTATACGGAGAACCATTGATCTATTGACAGAGAAGGCATAAACGGATCAAAAGAAAGATAGATTATAGGAGAAGGTTGGAGAATTACGCCGCATTAATGGTTCCGCCACTCGGACAACACGCCACATTAATAACGCCGTTGCAGAGCCACATCATATTAATGACGCTGTCACAAAACCACGCCGTATTTAAAAACTCTGACAAGAGGAATAGTATGATGAACCTGGATTTCTTGAAAGCAGGCATGATCTACTCTTCAGACTTGTAGTATAAAAAATGACTCCAGGTACGAGGATACTCTCTGTGATCCCTAGACTCTCTTACTTATTTGTTACACTCCAATAATATTTACTAACTTTGACATTGAAGGTTAATCGGCCCCAAGCCTATCCTTTCAAAACCACAATATTTTCTACCTTGTGCAGGGCTCATTTTCAAAAACCTAAGTTGTTAGAGCTTGGCCAAAAAATGTGCGAAACACGACGTTAATAGTGATAGTAAAAAAAAATAAGGGATTCAGCTTGTTGATCAAGAGGTAATATTGACATTAATCTTGTAATCAGAGTAGTACTGTCTTGAGAAAAAAAATAGAGTTGTACTGTTATTTTTGTACAGGAGGCAAGCCTTTCTTAGAGCATTTTCATCCCATTCCCCATAAATTTTTTTATAATTTAGTTAAAAAGTACATTCTCTAAATTTTTTCTTTAAATTTACTCATCTTTCAAAAACCTTATACATCTCATTCCCTATCATTTTTCTATTATATTAAAATAATATTTCTCTATTCTTTTTTTATTACTTTTTTCTCTCACTTCCATTTACAAACTTAACTACTCAATATTTTTTCTTATATTTTGAACTATTACTCTAGTGAATATTTTAAACAAAAATTTAATTTTTTTTTTGTAAATATGATAATATTTTTAAAATTAATTTTTTTTTATATTTTCTTAATTAATTAAATTATTTTTAAAATTATTATTTAAAACTATAACAAATATGAGTATGAGAGAAAGTGTAGATAATTGGAAGAAAAATTTATTTTATGTATGTAAATGACGTGTTTCACACCACCAACCGTACGAATGATCCGCAGTGATGAAGAGACGACATTGGTCATCCTGTGTAAATTCCGATACTTAAGTTAATAATGGTATGAGAATAAATATATATCAGATCAAGTTAGAAGATGTTACATTCACCGAGTTATTTATAGAATGATGCGGCGTGATGGCGATTAACTCTGATCACAAGTCTTTTGTGCTTATCTTTTATTTAAACGGAGAGGATATCTCTTATTTTGTAAAAGTTATCTCATGCAAGATATTCGTACTCCATCTTGGACCTCATCCCTAACTCTTTGAGGTTATTTCACTCGTAATTGTAGTTGCGAGTCTTTTACCAGCAGGGCTCTTAGCCTTAAGTCATTCACAAGTCTTCGTGGGTTGGCTCGCGGATGGACTTGGCCTCAGATATGGGCTTGGCCTTAAATGGGCTCTCAATCCAGGAGTCCAAATGTCCCCTCCAATGTATTAGAATAAAATATTAATAAAAAATAGTTTATGAAATTAATAGTAATTTTCTATATTTAAAAAATAACTGTCATTCTCTGATTTGTTTTTTTAACTAAAGATTAGGATGTTTGGAGTATTTTGATCAAACCGTAAAATAAAATTTTAAATTATAAAAAAAATGGTACTTTGGGACATGGGAGGTAGATGTTCTTATCATCCCGGCTACTCTGTCCAAAAGTCGAAACCAAAAGATTTTCAGTACAGGAGACGCCAACCTGTACAGCAGCATGTTTCGGTCCCACCCCAAACAAAACCGGGAAACTGGAAGACATGTCACGGCGCACTTCCACCACCAATTTGGTCGGACTACAAATCCACTTGTTGAATTAGCTATTTGGAGGAACTTACGTTACGTAGCAAATGAAAAAAAGCCTGATCATGATGTCTTCCTAAATTCGTTGAGGATAGCGTAGAAATTTTGATGCCAATGCGTGGCATCTATGAATGATGTTGTACCGGCATGCAAATGGCCGCATCCACTCGGGTTTTTTCCTACCTGGAGTTCATTAGAGCATCAATATTCCCGCTCACGTGCATTTCCATGATGATCTTCCTTTGTTGTTGGATGCACGGATAGTGAGTTGAGATAAGATGAAAGTTACAGTTGAATAAAATATTATTTTTTTAAGTATTATTATTATTTAAAATTTTTAAAAAATTAAATTGTATATTACATTTTATATAAAAAATTAGAAAAGTTATAATGATTAGAAGAATTGAGATGAGATTAAAAGTAAAAAAAAATCAATTTATTTAGGTGTTAGGTATTAAAGTATTTTTTAATTTCAAAAAGTTACAAAGTACATTTGTGAAAAATTATTATCTTGATATTTTCTCTCAAAATTACTTTTTGAAATAATACAGAATGTAGTTTCAATTTTAAAAACGTGTTCAATAAACGAATATACCTATATAATTTTTAAATAATTACAACTTAAAAATTTTTTAAAAATATGATGATAATTTTTAAAAAAATGATCTTTTATGTCATTTTTATTAAAAAGAAACACTTTTTAAATTTTATATTTCCAAACAAATATAATATGAATAGTTGCCAAACAATAAATATTTTTTAAATAATAAAACTTATAACTATAAATTATAAATCTTAAAATTATAAATTATATTTTTTACCGTAATCTCAAACATACATTAAAATATGCTACAGTTGTTCAGCTACCAAATCCAACATATATGGCGAGCCCAATCATGAGTAAGAGGAAGAAGATGCTTTGGGGCCCTTTTTCAAGAGCAAATGCAATTTGGGCACCGAGTCTTTTACAGCTTTAGGGTCCTTTCTTAGATTCTAAATTATTGAAAAGGACATCGAACCCATTCAGTCGCTGGGTTCAGAGTTATTCGGGCTAAACAAAAAGAAAAAAGCTAAATACACCCAACTCCACAACTCTTTACCCAATTATATTTAAATAAACATTTAAATAAAATAATTAATTAAAATAATATTATTTTATAAAAATACCCTCAATTTAGGACATAATTATACGCATATTAATGATATTGACCTTGGCCACGGTTTGGTGTCATAGTTTCACCTTTACCCATACTTCAAAAATATCATTATTTTTGTAATCTATAATTTTACAGACAATTTATTTTAAGATCCAACAGTCAAAATCATGTCACGTATTTATATGTAATACATCTAGGAAAGAGACTATAACTTATATCTAAACTTGAGAGACTAAGAATTTTGATAGTTCGATTTTCCATATTAATACAAACATAAGAGTATTTGAGAAGGTGAAGTGTTTTCCCGAACATTATTATTCTTGTGTCTATACAAATTACAAATGTTTGGTTTCCTAGAGAGGGACTACTACCTTCCAACATGGCCCTCCACCAGATCACGATCCTCCGCCCAGATGCATGAGTGACGACCATTAGATTTAGCATGACTCAATCACCAAGAGCAAACCCATAGCACAAAACAAGTTCTGACTGGGAATACAATTTGATTCAGATTTCCATATAAGTATCGGTGCATGCACTACCGATTCCAAATCTTGAACAAAATTCTTAAGAGCGATAAATCAAATGGACAGCACCATCAATTTCTACATCTTCCCGTCATCACTAATGCAACAATGCATGCAAATAGAGAATAAAAATGCTCAGGGACCACGAGCAGGGGTAAAACAGAAACAGCCCGAGGCCTGATCTTCTGGTATCATCCCTCCTCCTTTGCTGGTATCAATTGCTTCCAACATTCTCACCACCTCATCCATTTCGGGGCGTTTATCCGCATTGGCATCCCAGCATTTGCGCATGACATTTGCTAATGCACTTGGACAGCATCGGGGGATCTCCGGTCGTAAGTTCTGTCAATAAGACCATGCAGTATGAAATACCCTTGAAGGTTTAGATGTCAAATGTTCGTGGTATACAACAGGTATATTATTAGAAGGGAGTTACCACAAAGTTCATTAAACAAATAGATTCATGAAATTCATTTGCCATTCTAGATTTTAAGCATTAAACAATGGTATATAAGCGTGCAAACTTCGTGTAACCAGCATCATATGAAAGAAAGACAATGGATTGTTTCATTGCAAAAGCAAAACAATAGATATGGGGGCAGATAGTGATCCTCGTCCCTTATATGTTTAACATAGATGGCTGCTAGACTCCTTTTCTCATGGGTTAGTTTTGCTGTCGGGGTCAAAAAAGTTTCCTAATATAAAACCAAATATCAATGTTTTACACACTCAGAGCTAACAACTGTAATAGCTTTCTTAATATGTTAAAACCAAAAGGAGCTTTGAGGGCGTACTTCAGAAAATTTTGAACTTAAAACTTGCATTAGTCATATGATGTCTACAGGGTCTTACACTTACAGGTAAATCATATGACTCCTCACTGATGTCAGTAGCATTAAAAGGCACGAGTACATATTTGAGTTTACAGGATGATCCTACACAATACACATGCTGAAAGTACCCCTACATCAACTAATATTGAGAATATAGTGTTAGTCCCAACGCTTAGAACAGTACCATTCATCCTCTGAAACCCACTAACTATACACTGGAAATTACCAAAAGCTTCATTAAGCAACACTAGTGCACAAAAAAAACACAAAACAAAGCAGAGAAAAGGCAGAATTTTTGTGGGGACATATAATTATTCTCCAAATGAACTGACCTGTCGCACAACAGCAGATGACACATCGGCGAAGCTAAGATCTGGGTAAGGCATATCACAACAATAAATTTCCCATAAGCATATGCCAAAGCTGTACACATCACATCTTCTGTTATAAGGTTTACCATCAAGAACCTACACAAAGATCTCGTTAGTTTTAGAGCTTTCCATGAGAATCTAGACAATCTCCTCAATTCTTGACTAGATATCTGGCTGTGTGTGTCTCCATGTGTATGAGGGAGAGGGTAACAGACAGATAGACACTAAGAGAACACATAATTCAACTGGAGCTAACAACATGAATCCATATACTTTGTTTTCTTTCTTTTTTTCTGTGATACCCCACAGTGTGTGATGAATGTAGGTGGTCTATAAGATCCCACATTACTTGGAAGTAATAAGTTTTTGCTCTTTATAATAATTATAATGTGGCTCCAATTGTACCATTGATTAGTCATTTTGTAATATAGGCCCAGGCATGAGTTGTTGACTATTTATGCCTCACAAAAGATTTAAGTTAACATATACCTCTGGGGCCATGTATCCAAGGGTACCAGTTTCGCCAGTCATGTCCCTTGGATTCTGTGCTTCAACACGGGCAACACCAAAATCAGCAATTTTTAAATTTCTGTGAGCATCGATTAACATATTTTCTGTTTTTACATCGCGATGCACGATCTTCTTAGAATGCAGATAGTTAAGACTGCATAAGAGGAAAGAAAAAAAAAAAGATACATAGTACTGATTAGTTTGTCAATTTAATTTACTTGTATCACCAATCAAAAAGAGAAATGGTCATGAAAATCTGGAGCTCACCCTCTAGAGAGGTCCAAAGCAAGTTGGATCACAACCTTAAAGGCAAGTTTCTTTCGCCTATTTCTTATCAAAAACTGTTTTAGCGTCCCACCAGGGAGATACTCCACAACCACACAACATGCCCTAGAAGGAAGGGAATCGTGACCATCAATTGAAGGGTTTTTAGAAGGAATCTTAAGATTTGAAGTTCCCATTGAAGCTCCAACAAACTGTAATCAAAATTTTAAAAAGAAAAAATATATCATAAGTGAACATTTAGAACAACGGTGAACTACAAGTTTAAGTTATACCATATTCAGAAACCAAGATGAAACAATTGTATTGCAGCTCACAAAGAAGTAGGTAAGATAAACACAATAGAGATCATAATGTAAATATTTTATAAGTAATACAACGTAGAAATAGTGGAGTTTGGAACAGCCCCTTGATAAATAATGCTATTCATCATCATTGTAATGTCAATTGAACATTAGAAGTTGAAGAGTATGGTTTTACTTTTGTAACATTAGAATGGTCAAGCTTGTGCCAAACAGCAACCTCTTGCTGAAATGATGTTCGCAGAGCAGCCGTTTCAGCAGATGTGGCAAGCCCATCCTCACCCCAGTCCAACAGCTTCACTGTAATATCAAACATGACAGTGCTGTGAGAATTTGAATCAAGTGTTATACGGCTAGCGTCATCAGCCCGAAGTGCTGGCTAATGAAAACAAGCAGAACCAGCATAATTAGAAATCAAAATCATTAGTGCTCTCCTTCAGATGAGCAACATTTAACTATCCATATGCCAATGTCATCAGCCCAAAGTTCACACAATTTATTGCATAAACTCCCAACGTCATCAGATATACTTGGTACACCATATATGTAACAGATGTTGCAACATAAACCTTCTTCATCCAAGCCCCACCAAACGACAAAAAAGAAACATGATCGAAATTCCTTCCTAACCATTTTAACAGCATAATAACTTGTCCACAAGTTTATACTGAATTCCTAAAATTTCAAGAACCATTCTATTTACTTCCAAGTTCAAGATTGTCCAATGCATGCTAACTTGTGACATGATTGGATAACTGGATACAGAGAGTAATTAACTCGAGCCAAATTATTTTGGCATCCAAATGTAAAATGCAGTGAATAAAATTGTCTATGAGCACGGTTTAATGTCCGTGCAATGACAAAAAAGAGAACTACACTCTATAACAAACAAACATGTCAGTCCCCAAAAGGCTGTCAAATCTGCATTGGTAGACGCTGCATATGATTTATATACTGGAACCTAACATAACTGAAATGTTCACCATGTGTTCTCAAAGCTAGGAAACTAAGCACAAGCATGAACATAAAATATATGACAGACATGCACGCACACATTATCTTAAACAGAAAAGCAAAAATCCAATTTCTTTGAAAGAGAATATTCTCTTACTAAGTAAGATGACTCTATTAAAACTCAATTTAATACCAGAGGAAGCTGATAGAAATCCAAGGAGCAACTTAAGGGCCAACTATCAAATTAGAACTTATAATGTCATATCCATAACTTTATGACAAGGGTTACGTAGTGGAGTGTCCTGCAAATTCCCCAACTTTTCCGCTACTTGTGCATCAAGAGCTAGAACACATAATATGGCAATAGGCAATCATAGCAAGATGTTCGGGCCCCAAAAGAATACAATCTTTCTCATTGGTCAAGAAGTATGAAAAAAGCCTAGGAACTTCACAAAAATCTTAACAAGCTCAAAGTCTCAAACACCCTATTCTTTTTTTTGATAAGTAAAACACCCTATTCTTATCCACGTCTTCTCGGCAACCAAGCAAAAGCAAAAACCCAAATCGGGAGAAAAGAAAATTGACATAGATTACCTGCAACATCTTGGCTATCATAAGTACCCCTGTATACAGTGCCGTAGGTCCCTTGAGCTATAACATATCTGATATCCAATTTAGATAAATCGATCTCCCACTCTTCTTTAGGCCTTTGAATATCGATGTTTCTCGACCAAACCCGACTCAAGTGCTTCTCCAGCTGAATATCCAAGCTTTTCAAATCAATTTGATCTGCTCTGAACATCATATCTTTGCTACTAACACTTCCTGTTGCCTTTACTGTAGAATTCATGCCTGATTCTTGATTGCCCATCTTTTTTGGTGTTTTAATACCTCCACCATCCTCACTCGTCATCAAATCCATCATAAATAACCCAACTAGGAAACCTCAACTACGCAATAAGAAGCCTTAAATTCCAAAGGGAAAAGAAAGAAAGGGGGCAGCCCAGATAAAATCTTTTCTTTTCTGTTTTCATAAAAAAACATAATCAAACTAAATGTAAATTGTTCATCATCATCAAAACGACAAAGCTCAAACTCGAAAAATATGTTAGCCCTCTTTCAGTAAAAAATATATTATTCAGCAACGAAGGTTTCCAGATGAATGAAATGGGGAAAAAGAAAATGGCACAATTGACTCCCAATTACTACGACCCAGTTTTTATTCCAATTCCTATCAAGATTGAACTGACGACCTAGAGATCAAGATTTGTAGAAAGCCCACCAATAGGAGAAGATAAACGATAAAGGATAAGAAAGGAAAGCACCCTAATTAGACATGAAAAAAAAAACACGCTAAATAATATTATCTGAAAAAACTAGCCCTTTCTAGTTCAAATTCCCCTAAATTCCCCATCACCAACCATATTTTATTTTTTCCCAAATAAACTTCATATGTGCATGCGTATTTATACCAAAAGTAAACTCTAGGAAAGCGACCCAATTCCCACCATTCTACGACCAATGCCAACGACTTGCAATTTGAAAATTATATTTAAAAAAAAAAAAGGACTTCAGTACAATCCGAACACGAATAATGATCACCCCAACAAGTAAGAGTACAAAACCCAAAAACCAAAAAAGCAAACGTACAGCGTATAAAAATACAGAGAGAGAGAGAGAGAGGGAGACGAAAAGGCTGACTTTGAACGTTATAAACTCTAAAATCGAATAATGAGTCGAACGAATAGTCGGTGGGAAAAAAATATTTTTGGTAACGAGTCAAAGGCAAAGGCATCGAAAGTAAAGAAGAAAGTCGTCAGGGTCCCACGACTTCATCACTGCCATCATCAGCAGCAGCCGCCGCTATTTCTGGAAAATCGAATGAGAACTTTTCAAAGAAGTTCTGCCCAGAAAATGAAAATGAGAATTAGGGTTTTGTGGGAGAAGGGAGGAGAGGAAAGCGCGCGGGTTGCCCAGAATATATAGGACACTGATTCTCTCCGAGAATATAAAGGGTTTTTGGAAGAGGAGAGACAGACAGATAGACAGACTGTCATGAAATATGAGGAGGAGAAAGCAGCGTACAAAGAGCAAAACATAATAAGTTTTTTTCCTCGCCCTGTCTTTTTAACGAATTTACCTGAATTGTTTTTTTTTCTTTTTTCTAAGCAAGTAAATTTTATTAAATTAAAAAAGTGATACATTGAGAAGGGATGAGATTTTTCAACAATCGCTCTAAAAAGAAATAAAAAATAGTGTAAAGTAGTGAAAGGGTTTATTTGAGACTAATTTTTTGATCTCTACTTATGTCTTACGAGAGGACACTATTTTGAAGACAGAAATATGTTTGTAAAAAAGTGAACGATGAAACCACTGCTTGAGACGGTGGAACCTCCACTAGAAGCGGTAAGGTGGCAGGTGCACTGTTACATATTATTTGGAGATGATTTTTAGAAAGGTCCACGATCCCTCATACAAGATCACTGGTTAGAGAAAGCAGTAACATATGGTAGCAATTCAAAACGAAGTCAAGTCACGGGCGAAGGACCAACAGAGGCTGTGACAGCTCGTGTAGGTCACGCGCCACCATAGGAGTGAAACGGAGGGTCAAATTCGAAGGATCCAAAGCCTCTGATGCCAGGGAGGCCGCGCATGTCATCAAGAGCAGCTCCAAGACGTAGTGGCGTGTGGTTGTTGCGCATGGCGTGAGACGCGTGTGCGACAAACATGCCAAGCAAAATAGTGGAATCCTTCCGCGAACTTGAAGATCGGCGACTGGAGATGCAGAAAAGGCGGTGCGTGTTAGTCGGAGAACACCGAAAGGTAGGAGATCGGCTTGTTTCGACACTATGGAGAAAAACCATAAACGAAAAAGGGAAAAACTTGACAAAACAGGAAATGGAAAGAAGCTGCTACGGCTGGCT
This sequence comes from Cyclocarya paliurus, assembly GCA_029856935.1. Classification (NCBI taxonomy): domain Eukaryota; kingdom Viridiplantae; phylum Streptophyta; class Magnoliopsida; order Fagales; family Juglandaceae; genus Cyclocarya; species Cyclocarya paliurus. The sequence continues at coordinate 741,139 of JARVXP010000084.1, forward strand.
AGTGGAGGAGGTGGGTGGAGCCGAAGCTCCAACCCCCCTCTTCCCAATGAACAGGATGGAATCACGGAGAACGGTTGAGGATTTTGTCTCCTAGGGGAGAGAGGAAAGAGAAGAGAGAGGCTTGACTTTAACTGAATTTTTCATATGGACCATGGTTCCCTTTCCCATTTAATTAAATTCTTACCCTATATTAAATAAATAAAAAAAATCATTTTTTTAAAGCAATGGTATTTTTTATCTTCAATTGTGACAATATATAGTTTAAGTGATTTTATGAAATAAATACTTTTTCAATAAAATGATAAGAAACGATTTTTCAGCTTAAACCCGTTTAAAGTGTAAAATATAAGTTCGTACCATCCTTTATTCTTGATTGCTTCCGAGGTTTTGAAGTTAATACCAACAATGAAGAATAAACGACGTTTATTTTTAATGAGCAAAAACATTAAAGGATGCTATCTATATTGGAGGGGGGTATTCATCCCTCATCGGGCTGGGCCCGGTCCACCTCGTCGAGGCCCAAAGCCTAGATATTGCTAGCCCATTGAATGGCGCCGAAGAAGAAGAAAGTCTAGGCCGACACTAGGAGATGGGACAATGATCACACAAGCACGCCACAAGTCATACCGCATTAAATGACTTGATATAGGTCGCAAAAAGGGATCTCAACGAGAGATCTTGTCCCTTACACAAGGGCTACTGCATTAAATGTGATGATATGTCGCCTAGAATAGGAGACGGGCACCTAGGCATAGAGAAAACAGAGATTAACCAAAAAATGGGGAAATAAAAGTCTTGATATAGGTACACTTCAGACTCATGTATTATCACAAACTCTCGCTCAAAAAATAAAACTAGCATAGACATCAAAAGTGTTTTCTGGCACTCTAGGTCCGAGCCACCAAGCTTACTTGATATAGATCAGGCGAAAAGGCCAGCAAGGTATGAAACACATCATTAACATGTATATTGGATATGTCATTGCCAATTTGCCATTAAAACCCCATTTGGATAAGCAATTGGTTTTATCTTATCTTAATATTCAAGTACTACTCAAATATAAATATTTTTTAATTTATTTTTCATATTTTTTCATCTAATCATTATAAATTTTTTAAATTTTTATATAAAATACAAAAATTCAAATCTCAAAAAAATATATATATTAGAAAATACATATATTCTAACAATATTTTTAATTTATAATATTTTTATTCAATTTTCTCTCTCTTATTTTTTCAAGAATTCAGCTGCATTCACCATGAATCCTCACCCAACATGTAATTTTCTTCTTCTTTTTTTTTGTTGCTTCTTTTCATTCATTTTTTAAACCATTTAAACATTTAAAAAAGATTCACAAAGTCATTCAAAAACACTTCATTAATCATTAAATAAAAAAATACAATCGGTACCCATTCTTGGTGGGTATTCTCGATAGGAATAGCTTTTTTCTTTTCTAAAATCTAATAAAATTTTTATCTCAGACTATTTCTTCTCTATACCATTTACATATTTTTCATCTCTCTCATCTGGCTAATTTGCAGACTTGTAATTGTTTGCAATGAAGCTGAGACCATATATTTGAACTGTCATTGAGTCAATGCCCAATTATTTTCACGGCGTACTTTTCTTTTCTTTTTTTGTTTTAATTTTCCAACGTTATCAAGCAATTTTTCATTCTAACCTAAAATTATTGATAAAAACTAATGCATTATATCCTTTAATTACCAAAAAACTGATAAAATAATGTCTCCACAGTGTCCACATAATTATTATGACCATTAAGATGAAAAAAATAAGATGGTAAAATCGTATGGATTATATTTTAACAGAGGGGATCACTAAGTTCTATTAGAGTTTAGGATCAAACTCTACGATTTGATGAGTGAGACATGTGAAATTTATCTGTAAGTATTTATTAAACTTTTAATGATATATAAAAACACCTCATACAAATAATAATAAATACTGTTAAACCAACTTATGTATTTATATATCTATATTTATCATATTTAAGGCGATAAAGTCCCGACATTAGTGTAAGGATCCAGATATTGTTTGGATAGAGAAACGATCCCATCTTATCTCATCTCATTATTATAAATTTTCTAAATTTTTACACAAAATATAATAAACAACTCATAAACTTTTTCAACTCATCATATCATAATTTTCTCTCGCTATCCAAACAAGCTTTTAATAATTTTGCCAATTTAGGGTGTGAATACAAAACTTCATGCAACGTTGCATAGTCGCGGTTGGTATAGCATTGCTCAGAAGGTACAAACTTCATAGCAGACCTCAAAGTTTTCGTGGAACAGGTGAGAATGTTTCCTTTACCTATTTATACTGCTGGGGGCAAAGATGAAAAATTTCATCTCATCATTATATCTTTTTTAAATTTTCATACAAAATATAATAAACAATTCAATTTTTTCAAATTCTAATTTAACTTTTTCAAAATTTAAAATAATAATAATATTAAAAAATAATATTTTAAACTTTCATCTTAATACTATTCACAAAATTTTTAAAAATTCTCATCTTATCTCATCTACCAAGCATAACCTAAGACTCTAACTCTAACTTTTATATGAATTGGTCCCAATAACTTAAACCTAACTCGATAAAAACAAACTTGTTTATATAAAAATAGATAATTATATTTATATGTTAGTATATAAAAGGACACACCCTCTATAATTTGATTTGTTAAAAAAGTTTAAAATTAAACTTTTTGACAAATCAAACTATAACATTTTAATAGGGTACTGGAGAGTATATCTTCCGCACCAACTTATATATAACTAGCATTGTTCTTAAAAAAAAGAACAATTCAAACAAATGTATGAGCCTAAACGCGATGTAGACTCATTCGTAAGATTTGCCAACGATGGAGGGCTTAACTCCCCTATATATATATAAAAATTATGAGTTATGTTACATATAATTACTTTTGCGTATTCTTTGTGCATTTTACTGATGTGACCAATTGGTCAAATTAGTTATTTTATATAAAAAAAAATGATGCAACCAGTCACATTAATAGAGTGTATAAATAATATACAAAAGTGACTGTGCATAAAATTTTTGAAAAAAAAAAACAATTCACCTTATCTCCCACAAAATAAATAAGATAAACAAGTGGATCGGCTGGATGGAACTTTCAATTTAATTAAAATTTTAACAACTCAAAATTCGAACACAGGCAATATTGCAAGTGAGACAGAGCAGTCCAGCTCCTGAGCAAAATTTGAACACTTTATTAGCCATGCATGCATGTGAGTTTGAGTACTTTCATGATCATCCAATATTGCACGATCCAATAACATAGCGTACGTCGATCAAACCAAATCAATGCATAATTTCATAGTCTATTTGTTGTTTAATTAGCAAAAGAATGTCGATTCGACTTGAGTATTATATGTATGTATGTATCCTACTATATATGGGCTGTTTAATCCAATTTAAATGATGCGGCGACTTTTGGATTATCAACTAGTTTTAATGAGCATGTGCTCTATTTTTTAGAAAACCATTGAATTTATCTATTTTTATAATCGATTTAAGCTTTTGAAACAAATTTAATATGATATCTGATCAGAGGTCTCTTAATTTAAAATATATCTTGACTAATGACTCATGTGATAGAGTACTTGCCCGTTGGAATGAGACTCGAGAGTGAACTGCTACGAGTTACTCAACATTTTCGGGTAGGCTTTTGGATAAGGATTGATTTGCTATTAAACCTCCACTTAGGCCATGTTTGGTCAAATATTTCCAAGGTTTTTGGTAACCAAACATGACCTTAGATTTAACCAATCATTTTGGATCCAATGTTTACAGATTTAACCAATCGCTTTTAGGAATGGCTTGTTTACCAAACATTTGGATCGAGTGACCTTTTCACTCACCTAACATCTGCATCCTAAGTTTTAGTTTTTACACCACCTTCTTTCATTCCCTTTCCTGTTTGTTTTTTCTTCCTTTTCTCACTTTGTAATGGTTGGCTTGGAGTGTTTCTAGGATACACGTCTCCTTCTTTTGCATCCTACTTATGTAACTTACTCAAAAGTTTAACCACCACCTTCCCCTCCCAAAAAAACACTTGAGCACGATACAACACAGCCACAAATAAATCAAATCCTCTTTGTGAACCTCTGCTCATGATATTTATATGGGAAAACATGGGTTTCTTTCTTTGATCTGCTAAAGTTGTTTTGGAATCATGTTTCTAGAATACCTGTCCTTTCATATGGGCCGATTCTCTAATATGTGGTGATTGTGGCTAGCTATATGGAGGTGATGTTGTTAGCCAGCCCTACTCTCTCTGCAATTGGAGTCAAACTAACAATAAAAAAAGGGGCTCGAAAATGGCATCCTTCCCTTGTCTTTGACCGCCAAGGCTCCCAATTCATCCATATTTTAATACTCGAAAACTTGGCTCTATGTGATTATAAAAAAAAAAAAAAAATAGGGAAATGGATGGCCTTACATTGTTTGTAACTCTCAAGAAAGATCCATTGAGAAACTAAACACAGTAAAACAAGAACCTTGGCAAACCCCAGGAGCTAGAACATTACCAAGCCACAAAAAACTCCGGAAGAAACAACTAACTCTGACCCAGCAGTACTGCAGAGCATATAACTACAAGAAGATTGGCCATATACATATATATATATATATATATATATCTACACGTGTAATCTGCACCGCTCTATATACTTTCGTGATTGATTTAAGTCCGGCCTTTCTTCATCTTTTGATCACTTAATTCCAAGTTGCAAGAGCATCCTGAACTGAGTATTAAATTCCCAACCAGTTTGTCAACTGCAAGTTTTATTCTATTCATCTGCAATCTGACATGCACAAAAGGTCTCGAAGACTTTGGCTCTTTAGTCTTTTCTAAACCCCACATACTGACATACGATAATTATATATAAACATCAAGCTCCGTTGGTATTAAAACAACCATATTTTAACTCCCATGACACCGTATGTTTCGGTTAACCTTGTAATTTGTCAGATAATTATGCTAAAACAAAGTAAAGAAACTACTCTTTGTTGCAGAAAGGTAAATCTGTCATGTGGCACGTGGTAAAGTACGCATGTAGTAGACAGTATGATTAAGCATGAACTTTCCTCTCCTGGCCATGAGAATGCAGGGAGTTGGGAAAGATCAACAAAAACGAGTCATTATTTTGTTTGTGAAGGTGCATGCTGCGCAGCTAGCTTGCTTGCAGGGATTTTTATTTATAACTTGGGTGGGTGAGTCACATGACATTTGCCTTTATGCGCAAGGGACCACACAGCCAGCCCAATTGGCCCCAGTAAAAGGACACGATAGTACTACTGCAGCCTTCAACTTTGGAAAAGTGAACAAGTTCAGAAGTTAAAAATAGGAGGTTTTAGGTCAAGCTGGCCACCACCACCCTAATTTTCCTACAAGTAACTTACGACCTGAGCATTAGTACTGTAAGAGAAGTGATCGATTGCTCTACTAACGATATCATGAATACATGATATATAGGTGGGTTCAGGCAAAGATCAGGATTTATAACTTTGATGTGAAGGATCGATATTAATAATTACTGAGATGAGAAGGAAAAAGAAACATGTTTGATGCATGTGAAGTTAGGGCCAATTGCAAACCGGCCATGTAAAAATTATATACTTATTGCCATTGATGGACCTCAAACCTAGCTAGCTTAGAATTTTCTTTTCGAAAAAAACCCAGCGCGCCAAAACTACAGACCTACTTTGTCATTATGTCGCTCACATCACATGAAAAGTGCAATCGGTAGTTAATATATATTATACACAGGAATAAACTCAGTAAAGCCGAAAAAAAGAAAAATATAGAGAGAAAAAGAAAAAGTACTACTGCACGAGACATGATAATTCTCTAATCTGCCCTTGTAATTTATATATATTTTTAAAAATATAATATGTTTGTTTATGTTATTAATTAGGTTAAAAAAGCAACGACCACATGTGAAATATCAGTTTAAATTACGTTCTCCTTGTTTTTTGGCAAGATATAGTAATTACTATTTTCACGCTACTATATATGCATAATGTATTATCCAAATTGGCGCCATTAATGCCATTGGTACGTAAAGATCAGTGCAAGTTAGGGTTTTATAATTCTCAACGTCATATATATTTCTCCATTTTTTTAGTATTATTGTCGGCGAGTATATATAAATCATGTGATGGAAGTATATTCTATCCTACTAGCTAGATAATATATAATATATATATATCTTTCATCAACAGAGACTTGATCCTTTGTTTCTTCAAACCCTAAAAAAAATGGTTTGAAGAAATTCCTCCAAACTAATTTAATCATGATTAATATAAAAGAAAATTTATTAATTTCACGTTTAAATGTGATATATGGTGTTTTCAAGAACAAAAAAAAGGAAAGGATTTGTCTTAATTTGTTCAGAGAAAGAAGAAAACTAATCATTTACACCAAATGAATATATAATAATGTCCTCTTAATATTTATCATGCAATGAATTTGTTTGGGAACTGATCACTTTTAGGCGATTGCCAATTCATGATGTTTAGAGACGTTATGTGAGTCTGAGTCTTACTTTCGATCGATCATATCATCATCAATGTGAAAATCTAGGATTGATCAACATCATGACCATGCTTGACGGTTTTAGCAAATTTTGCGATATCAGTTATAATGGATAATAAAAGCTCCACAATTTGCAATCTAATCGTCTTTGTTGTTTCCAATTTCCATTCATTTTTTTGGGGCTGGAATGGGAGATATTTGTCATTTTTGGAAGTTAATTGCAGCCGGTAGAGCATCGTATATAATTACATGCATTAGAAAATTGCACATTATTGTATATATATATATATCACATTAATTTGAAGTTATCATCCAGCAATGAAGGCTAAATAATTTGCAATCTTAGCAGCTGTCTTGAGACGAAATCTGAGAAAAATAAATCGAGGTTCAATGCAGTAGTACTGGTCCCAAGACTAGGCACCAAAGGGTGGAATATTAGCCGATGAAATACCCATAAAAGCTCCCAGATATCAACTTTTTATGCAGGGTAATTAATCATTTTTATTTTATTGGTTATGTCGACACTAGTTGATTATTATACAAAGTTGACTGTAGCATTTATGCATATGAGTAATGCTATATATAATTTTTAAATAGATAAATTTTATATGCGTTTTTTTTTTTGTAAAAAAATAAGTTTTACTAATAAAGAATAATTTTTATATTTTTTTTTTTAAGTAGGGTTTACTTTTTACAAGATTTGTATAAGACTTATCTATTTAAGATTTGTACAAAGAATACTACTATAGGGACGCCTAGCGTGTATTTAAAATTCTTCTTTTTTCTTCTTATTTTCTTTTCGATATTTTTGTAACATCCTTAATCATTCCAAAAAAAATATATATATAATGATCATTTCTTTTCTTCTAGCATTTTCCTTGGACAAATCATTTCTCTTGTACAGAGCCCAAAATGAGGAGGGTTTGTGTGGGAAAAGGAAAAAGGAAAAAGGAAAGTTGCAGGAAAGAGGAGAGGGTCAGCATTTCGACTTTGGTTTTTACAGTAATTAAAACCATACGAACTATTTACTACACAAAAAGACACACACAATCCTAAGTAATATAATATAAGAGCTGTGGGAGCCGTGTGTTGGGGTGTGGGGCTGGGTATTTGGTGGTGGTAGGGTCCGGGTTATCCCCACGAGAAAATCTACTCCCACTCCCGCCTTCCCGCTTCTTCTTGAATCTCATCTGCTAGAAAGTCACTGTGGGAGAAGGAAAGTGACAGAGAGTAGAGAGAGACTGGGACACAGAGAGAGAGAAAGAGAAGGAGAGGTATGTGGAGGAGCTTCTTCTCTGGACATGGACACTCCAGAGAGGAACCAGATCGGGACACCCATCTCTAAATTCGAGGTGAGATGCAGTGACCCATTTGGTTTTTGTTTCTGGTACTTCGAGTGGTTTATTGTGTTGGGTTTTGTTTTGTTGGTTTCTTGGTGATAACAAGCTTGTCCATTTTTGAGGTTGACTTGGTTTCTCTATGTGCATGAGCTTGATTTGGTTTATGAGTGAGTTAATCTTTGATTTTCAGTGGGACTAGGAATTATGTTGGCGAATGGGGTGTTATTCTTTTACCTTGAAGTGACGAATTTGATACTTTTGTTTCTTAAGTTAATTCTTCACTTTTTTTTTTTTTTTAATTATGGTTTTCGGAAATACTTGTTTTGTATTTATTTTCAACTGGATTAGATCTCCAAGTTCAGTTAAATTTTTGCTATTCTGATGGTTATTTGCCTACTTCTGGTTTCTGGGTTTCATCCGGGGTTACTTTATTTGCTAACCGAAAAAAGAAGTTTTGTTTATATTATTGTAAGGAACAGTACTGGGCTCTGGTTCGATTCTGCAAGGGTCTTGAAAGATAATTTACTTGTAAAACTGTTTTAATTTTTGCAATTTTAGTTTAAGCTATTTATTTATCATGAGTTTACTTGTTTGTCTTGTGTATTTAGGTTAATTCTCTCTTTTTAAATAAAAGTATTATTCTCCAGAAGATTTAGGGTTATATGAGGGAAATATTTGGTGGCATTGCAGTTTTGGACAAATTTTGTTCATGTGCATCTTGCAGTATTCATGGAAAGTTCTGATGTTTATGCGAGGTTTGATTTAGATCAAAAGATGTTTTGTAGGTAACAACAGTTGATGCTTGAGAATATTTGAATGTCCATTTTTCAAAATGTTTGTGATTCCCTTTTTATGTTTACTCCGTATCATGCTCTTAGAAATGTTATTTACCACTGCTAGCAGGATTCACCTGTCTTCAACTACATCAACAGTCTTTCTCCTATCAAGCCAGTTAAGTCCATACATATTACTCAGACGTTCAACCCGCTTAATTTCGCATCTCTTCCTTCTGTTTTCACTTCACCCCATGTCAATTCTCACAAGGAATCTAGGTTCCTGAAAAGGTAAGGGATTTTTTCTTTCATCTTTCATATTTGGCCTAAGTTTCAATATTCACTGATTTCTTTATTTTCAAAATTCTTATTTTCAGACATAACTGTTTAGATCCGTCAAAACCTGAGTCCTCGTCTGGAAATGGGAATAAAATTGGCACAAATGAAGGAACGGGTGTGGATGCGGCTCAGTTGCATGATAACTCGGCTGAGCTACAAGAAAACTTTGATTCAGAGGTTTCACTTAAAGAGGCTTCTGTTCAGCCATCAAGTGAACATTCAAAGTTTGTGATTGAGCTCCCATGTACCTTAAAATATGATTGTGGTAGTCCTGAATGTGGCGTAACACTTAGTTGTGATTTTGAGATTGGTTGTATGTCGGAATTGGTGAGCAAGTCAGCATCGCTTATTCAATATGGCCAAGAGGCCTCCGGAAATGGTTCATCTGAAGGTGAAGTGCATCTATCTGAGATGTGCCGAATTGGCCAAAAGAAAGAAGGGATGGAATGTGATTGGGAGAGTTTAATTTCTGATGCCACTGATCTATTAATCTTTAATTCTCCTAATAACTCAGAAGCTTTTAAAGGGTCAACTCAGAAGTCAACGGACCCCCGAATAAGATTTTCTACTTCTCTCATGTCAGAACTCCATCAAAATGACATTAAAAACTTGCAGACAATGCAAATTGTTGATCCAATTGGTTCTGGTGAGAAATATGAAACAGATAATCCTTCTGCTGAAACTGGAGAAGGCAATGAGCTTCAGGAAATAGAGCAGACACAGGACAATGCTGCTGAGAGTAATCTGAGTAAGGGTATGTCTAGCCATATGAGGGAGCAAGTGGAGAGTGAGGTGGCAGAATGCATTCCATATGCGTCTAAGGTAAATGACACAACTAGGGTCTATTCCAAACTTCTGCAGCATTAGTTGTAGCTGCAGAATGTATTTAGTATCCTAACTTTGGATATATTTTTTGTAACAGTTTCCTTCAACTTTACCTTCCGATTTGAAAATCAGCAGATTTTGAAGTGGTAATATAAGTGATGTATATTACACAGTTTACAAAAAATAATCATATACTACAAAACTGTAAATGCGATAATTTCCATATGTCACATCTTCAGTTTTGTTGCATATGTAATTATTAAATGTCATACTAACCTAAGGAAACCTATTTACACTAATGTACACTAGGTTTATTTACTGATAGATTGTTTTTCTAAGTCTAGACATTCATTTTTCATAACACATATTTGTGTTCTCTTTGTATAGGCCGTCTCTAATTTGCCCCGTGGTATGCGAAGGCGCTGCCTAGATTTTGAGATGGCAGGAGCTCGTAGGAAGGCCTTAGGTGATGCTTCAAATTTTAGTTCTTCAATGCTATCACAACCTGATGAGAAGATTACCTGTTATGATAAGCAGCTGGTTGCAATTAAACCTGGTGGAGATTCCTCTCGGTGCATTCTACCTGGAATTGGTTTGCACTTAAATGCTCTTGCAACAACTTCAAAGGATCACAAAAATGTAAAGCATGAAAGTTTATCCTCTGGAATACAATTATATTTGCCGAGCTCCACTGCTTCATTGCACTCCCCTACAAACAGTCAAGAACCACTTCATAAATCCTTGACCTCAGTCTCTGCTGAGAGAGACACGGATCTTGCTGAAAATGGGTTTGCTCATGTGGAAGATGCATCTCTGGCATCGGCATGTTTAGTTAGTGAAGAGCTCAATCAGAATAGCCCCAAAAAGAAGAGGCACGTACAACTATGTATATAGTAATTATTCTCATTTTGTATTTTGTTTAGTAGATGTTTCTACTTTTCCTACCTATCAAAAGAATTTTTTTTTTCTACTTTTCCTGGCTTCTTCCTTTGTCATTTGATAGTTTGAATTGGATTTTCAGGCGCAGGTTGGAACATGCTGGAGAAAGTGAGTCCTGCAAGCGTTGCAACTGTAAGAAATCAAAGTGTTTGAAACTGTAAGTTTTAACAGTTCTCTCTTAAGTCAACCTGGAATGTAGAAGTTACCATGCTTGCTGATCAGTCTTACCTTTTTAAAACCAAGTGTCTCTGATTGACTGAATCTTATTTCTTTGTTGAGTCTCAAGGTGAGAGATATTTTCTAAATACATAATATTTCAATACCGTCATGCCCTTGATGATGGAATTATTTTCACATACAACCTCAAATGAGGTGTTACGACCTTTGAGGGGCTGCCCTGTTCACACCTCACAGGAAGCAATAGCCTTGACATCTGCCCAGGTAGCCAGCTTCAAAATTGGGCTACAAAGTCCACAGATCCCCAGGAGGGCATAGTGATGGTTTAATATGCTTGGAAGAAGTTGTTTACTTTTGGAAAAGAGGGTTGAGTGAGAAGAAAATGAAAGAAAATGAAGGAGTTGACTAATGAGACAAAGTGATGGAGGCAAAGGGTTCCTTTTTAATAATGTGATAAAAACAGAATTAAAGATTTTGTCATACTTGATAAAGTAACTTGATGAGTACCTTTGTTTTCAATGCTTCTCTTCCACTAGTGTGAGCATTTCCCATGTGCCCGGCTGACCAACATGTCCTGGGAGTTTGGGAAACCGATGGCCTACTCTCTTGTCCCCACCCCTCCCCACCACAGAAAAAAAAAAGTTTGCAGGAGATTGCATGCCTGAGGCAAGCCTTCAAAAAGCTCGAGCTTGTTATAGTTTGTGCATTTTTTTTTCATCTCCATATTTTATGATACCGTTATTTTGGATAATATGCGGTCCTGCTATCCAACTTTCTCTAGTCCCTGTAGCCATTTCCTTCCACCTTTATCTTCTATTTCTAGTTATGTTGCTTAGATCTTGCATTAGTGGTAGTGGATGTGTCATAAAGGTTTGGGTTGCAAATTAAATGGTTTCCTAATTTTTTGTACATAGCTTATTATTTTGTCCTCATACTTTTTCCGTCCAGTTATTGTGAATGTTTTGCCGCTGGTGTATACTGCATAGAGCCATGCTCGTGTCAAGAGTGCTTCAACAAACCTATTCATGAAGATACTGTTCTTGCAACTCGCAAACAGATTGAGTCCCGCAACCCTCTTGCATTTGCTCCAAAAGTGATTAGGAGCTCTGAATCTGTAACTGAAATTGGGGTTAGATAATAAGACTGGCCTTACTCTTTACTCAATATGCAAGTTGCACTTCAATTTAACCTGCAAAATTTTCTCTTGCAGGATGAATCCAGCAAAACCCCTGCTTCAGCTCGGCATAAAAGGGGATGCAACTGCAAGAAATCAAATTGCCTTAAGAAATACTGTGAATGCTATCAGGTTTTCCCTTTGGCAGAGTCTGTGTGCTTTTGATTTTATATAATCTAATTTCAGAAATGGTTGTTTTCTTTGAAGGGTGGAGTTGGATGCTCTATTAGCTGCAGATGTGAAGGGTGTAAGAATGCATTTGGTAGAAAGGATGGTGAGTCCGAACCCTGGTGCATATTGCTGCTTGCAACCATCAAATTATCCTTTTTCCCCCTTAATGGTTATCTTTCCTGTTAGTATTTCTATCAAAGTTATGCATACTGCTGCTGTTTGAATATTTTATGTTCCAGTCATTAGTTGTTTTTGATTTTTTAAATACAGGAAGTGCTCCAATAGGTACAGAAGCTGATATAGAAGAAGAAACAGATGCATGTGAAATGGAAAAGGCTATACAGAAATCCGACATTCAGAACAATGAAGAGCAGAATCCAGCTACCACTCTTCCTACAACTCCACTAAGGCTAAGCAGGTTCATTTTTCATACTTTTTGTTGGCTAATAAATTCATATTCGATTTATTAGATTTAAAGTAATATATTTATGTGTCAGATCGTTGGTTCCGCTGCCATTTTCATCAAATGGCAAACTGTCAAGATCTTCTTTTCTTACTGTGGGGTCCTCTTCTGGATTATATACCAGCCAAAAACTTGGAAAGCCAAATATTCTCCGATCCCTACCCAAGTTAGAAAGGCGTTTCCAAACAGTTCCAGAAGATGAAATGCCTGAGATTCTCTGTGGCGACAGCTCTCCGAGTACTGGCATCAAGTCTGCTTCTCCAAACAGTAAGAGGGTCTCTCCTCCTCATGGTGACTTTGGGTCATCTCCTAGTCGCCGGAGTGGCCGGAAGCTGATATTACAATCTATTCCTTCGTTTCCTTCTCTCACTCCCAAGCACTGAAATGATTATTTTACTATAAAATCATTTTTTTTTTCGAATCATCGTTATGTCGAAAAATATCTTGTTTAGTTCTCTTGTCATCTTAGCTTGCCTCGAGCACCTGTGTAATAATATGGTATCTTTTCCCCATAATGTATACTTCTCTTGTATAATATGTTATCGTAGTTCAGTGCTTTAGTTTTTCCAATCTTAACCTGGTAGATTCTGTCAAGTCTCTCACCATCTTTATTGGATCTTGCTCAAATGTTTCTTCGCGTCAATCCGTTAATTAGAATAGCCTGCAGTTGATGCATGCCATCTTTCAAAATTTGAAGGTATTTAGTGAAAAAGTTTCCCAGTAGCTTAGTGGGAATTTCCCTTAAAAAGTCTTTCAGAGAGATGACTGGCATGGTAATGGATCGTGTTGGAGGCCACCTTGAGTTCATGGGTTTTGTAGGAACAAGTGAAACCATGAGGATGGATGGCACAGGGTAAGATGTGTTTATTACAGATAATGGCAAGAGTTCTTTTGAACATGTAAAGCAGATGATAGCACAGGGTTGGTGATTTTACAAATTAAAAGATGATGAGAGTCCGAGTCATAACCCATCAGCCAAGTGAAGAGCGGCTCTCGTGCGTTATAAATAGTCTAAGTAAAATGGTAATTCCAATAAATTCTAGGGATATGACCACAATTTTGCATCTGTGAAAAAAAATAAAAAGATAAAAAATTATGTATGGTGTGTGCTGTAGGGATGATGAATAGAATTTTTGGCGTATCTAAATGTTAACAGAGAATGAGAAATGTTTTGGGTCACAAAAATATTTTACAAAAGTAAATTTATAAACTGACGTGATTTGATGTAGTACATTAAATTATAAAATTATTTTTATTATAAAATAGATTTAACATATTATATTTACCATAAGCATATTTCAATTCAAAGAGAATAGCTTAAAAAAAATCAAAGAGAATTACTGCAGGAGTGTCAGAAAAGTTATTTTATATGTTGATCAATCTTCTTACGAGTTGAATTTTTTAATTAACGTTATGTTTACTCAAGACCTTACAATGTCAACGTCTAGTGACCTAGCGGGCTAGAATTGTTAGCAAGGCTCCTCTTTCTCGAGTCCGGTAATTACTGGAAAGCAAAACCAACTAAGCTATGGCCCATTGCTAGACAGGACCCTCCTCTCTTTTCATTTTTCATTTCCATTGCTGCAATGTGTATACATTTTGATGGTAGTATTTTTTTTTTTTCTCCCCCCTCCACCAATTCGATTTTAGTCAGATTTATTACACTCCGGCCGCCATCAGTCGACACGCAACCCACTACACCATCCTACAGTTGCCGATCTACTGGAATGGAGTGGAATCACTTTAAAAAGCTCGGAGCGTGGCCCTCACGCGGTACTTGTTTCTGCGCGTGGTCTTCATGCGCCACCGCACCACGACTCCTCCGCCAGTTACACACGTTGTATCGATAGATTTCCCATGTCGAGATCTTCTAAATCTGCCCTACCTCGCCTCCTTACCATAGGCATGTGGTTGCCACGCGTCACTACAGATGCGTGGGAAGACAGATGACTGGTTGCAAATTAGTCTATCTAATGTCGTGCTTTCGACTATTTTATCGCTTTCTCTGACCAATGATCTTGAAAAATAAACTAAAGATTTCTTCAAAAAACATCTCAAGACAAAAAATTACAGTGCACCCACAACTTTCACTGCTTCCAGCGGTGGTTTCATAGTTCGCATGACTTTGCGAACTGCTAACTACCCTCTTTTAAGATGACACCCTCTTTATAGGGCATGAGTGCATATTAAGAAATTAATCTCAAAATCTGTTTTATTTTTTTTCCATTTGGAACGTTTACTAGGAAATCTTATCCCTCATCATTCATCCTTTCCGTTTCAAATTTGATTACTTAGGGGAAAAAAAAAATTGTTCAGCACAATGTGAACGCTCTTTATTCTATTGTAGTAAATGCCGTTCTTCGGTAAAGGCAGGATTTTGAAGTCAATAAGCAATAACTGATCCTAACGACATTTCCATTGTTGCGCACGTCTTCTTATTAAATACGTATTTTTGACCTCATTTCCGTGGAAATTTAAAAAAAAAAAAAAAAAAAAAGAGAGAGAGAGGGAAATTACCCATTTTTGCTGAAAAAATATCCTGGAAAGCCAGTTTTCTTAATTCCTAAAAACAAATACAAAAAAGTGGTTAAAAATAGAGCTTGTAACTACAAATGAAATATTGATCATTGGCTGGCTTGAGGAGATATCTGGTGAGCTTCCACATTGGGTTAACAATCGACCTAATAATAATGGGGTTAAGCCACTATAACCAAATGCTCTTTCATTGCCATACATATATACATACACACACATTCGCCAAAACCTGCCACCAGCCCTTGCTTGCCAGCCATGTGAAATAAAGTAAATAAATAACCTCCACATGGGTGAGATATGGAGAGCCATGTCTTTCCCTTTTTCAGCTTGGCTGTTTATGGGGTTGGGCAAAACATATTTACCATTTTGATTCTTCATTTTTTCACTTTTCTAGTAAAATCTATATATGGTAGCCATGTGATTCAGCTTTTCAGGAGCATTGACTGGAAGGTGTTGGTGGTGGTGGCATTAGCTGGATAGGACACTAAAAAACGAAAACACAATCTGAATTCTATCTTTTGGTTGGGTCCATACTCCTTTGGATCTACTCTCATATTTCTCTCTTTCTCGATCTCTCTCCACATTACTTTTTGGACTTTCGAAGACAAAGTGTAATTGATGAGGTTGTTGGGAGGTAGATATAATAATCAACATATATATATATCCAGAGATCATTAGTTTCCGAAGTGTGAGTTAAGGGAGGTGGTAGATATGGGGCTAGCTAGCTAAGGTGTTCCACAGCATGCATCAACTCACATTTGGCTTTGCTTTTATGAAGACAGACGGAGAGACAGAGATATAAAATAGTGAGGTGAGGGATACAGAGATCACATCATATGGGTCGGTGAGGTACAGCTATAATAGTGTCTTCAAAGCATTTAGGGTTTGGTAGGTGCTATAGCATACATCAAATCCCCCATATATATATATATATATATATACAGTTCTTGCAAAAAAGTAACACGAGGATCATGAGGGTTACACCTTAACCACAAAGGCTGGCTTTTGCTTTTGCCTTGGTCTTGCTGAATTAATTAAGCTTGTTGAGGTTGCGGCTTGATGTTAGGTTCTCTGTCCTTTCGCAGCATTAGACACTGTCGTATATTGGTAGATAATATAGCCTGCAGCTTACGATGCTGCCCGAAACTACTGTATATACATGCACCGTGTTTTCGAATAGAGCAATAAGCCAAGAAAAGGCTGAAATTACGCAAATCGTGTTTTCTATGCGCATTGTTAAGCTATTTTGAACTCAATCTGTTATCAAACTTTCAAATTTTAATCCATCTTATTTAAATTACGGGTTGTGTCGTGTTATTTATTTTGATTCATTTAATAATTAATTAAAAATATTTTAACATGATACGATTCATTTAAATTCATTTATTTCATATAAATTGGCTGAAATAAAACGTATAATTCATTTGACTTGATTAATATAATTTCACATAAAATTTAAAATCTATATTTATTAATAACCATAATGTTTTAAAAAATATATCAATATTTTTCAAATTTTAACATATTATAAAACCAATATTATAAACTATACAATAACAAATATGAGCACAAGTCTAAAATTATAATTTCAACAATTTCAACAATAAAATATAATTGTACTGAGAAATACCAATACTACAACTTAACAATAATAAAATTTTAATTTTGAAATAAATTATAAACGGGTCAAAACAGGTTATTTTGTGTTAAGCAGGTTGACCTATTTATAAATTGTGTCTTAATGAGTCAACATGTTTTAACCAAATCCTTTAACATCAAATCTAAATCTGCTAATTTCATACCGTATTCGTGTTGAATTTATGGATCGTGTCACATATTGTCATCTCTACTACCACTAAAAAACTAGAATAATATCTATAAAGTAAAAAGCTTTTAAAGGTACTGCCCGTATACAACAGTTTGTGTATTGTCAGTTGATGTACAATTGGAGAGATTCAATACTTTGTGAATAGTAGTTAATCGTTTGTAAATTGTTTATAAATAATAATAAATTATTTGTAAATAATAGTAAAGAAATAAATGGTTTAAGCTCCCAAATATAGCCTAACATTGCAGTCTTGGTAGGGCATGGAAAGAGAAATGACAACTCTTCTCAACATTGCAGTCTTAGTAGGGCATGTTACCGTTGTATAACAATTTGTTTATAATTATGTAATAAAATAATATTATTTTAAATTTTATTTTGACTTTTATTTTTGCTTTGATGAGTCTAAATTCAATAAAAAATATTCTTATATTTAAATTTGTCTATAAATTATAAATAAGTTGTAAGTCTATCATTACTCGGAATGCAAAACCTAATCACAGGAGGATAGATAGGTTGCCTTTCATTGGATAAGTTCAACAAACGAGTAATGTTATTTTAATGTCTCTACATTACACAATATTTACATAGCATAATTTGATTTGAAAGATAAATTATAAAATTTGAATCTTACAAATCAAATTTTATTATTTAAGTGATGCAGATAGTATATTATAGTGTAAATATCTTAGAATAACATTATTCTCTACATTAATATGCTGAGTTTTTGGTTTTAAATTTAGGTTTACTACCTCCATATATTTAAAACATTCATGATCATCTAAGCAAAAACAATGAAATACACGTTCCTTGTATATACACTTTCTCAGTATTAATTGAGTACCGTCCTCTGTCACTTTCAGTCTTTGTTAATACAACCAAACCCACCAAACGATGTTATAGATCATCAGGCTGCTCATCCCAATATTGTTCAGAACAAAAGAAAGAATAATTCTTTCATTTTATCTCTTCTCAAAATGATTGTTTGTTAGAACTCATTATTGAAAACTAGCTTACAAGAAAAATGTGCTTAGAGACTAATAGACCATCGACCAATCTCATACTTAGTCGATGTGGAAACATAACAACAATATTATATATATACGTCGATTAATACTATGTTTCTTGGCATGTACAATGTATCCTCTTTAACAGACCCATATACGATATCCATTTGTGCTAATCTAGAACTGTTCTGTCGTGTTCCCTGGACCATATAAAAGCATATTGCATGCTTTTTTTTTCATACTAAACAGGAAGAGAAAAAGGCCAGCATGCTTTATATGTTACTAGCGAGGTACCCACAAAATCTGGCTTTTAACAACCAAAAAAACAAAAAAAGTATCCACAAAACTAATTGCCGGATATGCCTTTCTTCGGATGGAAAAAAAAGAGGTATCATTGCTAGATTTCCTTCGCACTTCCACCATGCATGCACCACGCACGTACGATGAATTTAATCATTTAATGGTATTTTAAACTAATATTAATTGTATTTTTCGTCACAGCTTAGCACTCTATTAATGTCACATACTCCCAATTATACATGAACTAAGACCCTAATATTGTAAATTAAGTGAAATATGTATAATAAAGAGCTAGCCAGCTAGGGTCGAACTAAAGTCGGGATTCAGATTAACTAGATGTTTGAATATTTTAATTATAAATTAATACTAATTAATCACCTAAAAAACCTTAAACATTCTGTAGAACCCAACCAAGTCAAAGTGCATGCCCCCCAAGTACCCCACGCCCACGGATTCATCGAAGGGACAGTTCCAGAGGGATCGACTGTTTGTGCCGACAGCTGCATTCATATTGACTTGGCCAACATTCACCCACGTGGATAGGGGATCCTCATATTTCAAACATGTACTGCGTTGCATGTGCGTATCATTTAATCTACCTTTTGCTGATGTAGCTACGACCTATATCAATATCGTGACCACTCAAAAAAAAGCAAATAAAGATAAAAAATAAAATTTATCTAGGCTATTTATATGCCCTAGTTAAGCTGCCAAGCAAACTAGGTAGCCTCAAATTAGGTAGCCTCATTTATCGCAGTACACTAATCCAAAGTGTACTCAGAACAAAAATCGTACAATTATCATCATCATTATCTTAAAAGTAAAATTATATACAATTTTAATGTGTTCAACTAGCACGATTCTTTAAAAAAAAAAAGGAAAATTTATTATTAAAAAAATAATTTTTTTCGTGTGATTCTATATTTATCAATTTTTTAAAGAAAATATTTGAAACTTACACATTCTGTAATAATAAATATTATTTTTTATTAAAAAATTAAAAAAAAGTAACAAGAACACGACAATAATAAGAGACGGAATCATAGACATACTCAGCTGTCTTAAACTTATAAGGAATGCTCTTGGTTCGTTTGTCACAACAATGATTTTGATTTTTCATGATTATCATGTTAAGTATCTAATAATTATCATTATCATCACGAAAGAGAATAAACTTTGGGATCCCGTAAGTATTGTTCCATATAATTAGGAAAAGAATTAGATGGTGATCATGGTAACTTTATATATAGTAATGGTGGGAAAAAAATGTACGGAACTCAGTGGTCCATTCCTGTAATTATTTAGCCTAAAAAAAAGAAAGTACCGTTATTATTTTTGCAAATCTCTTAACTTTCTCGCCCGCAATCATGATACCCTTTT
Source organism: Cyclocarya paliurus (assembly GCA_029856935.1). Taxonomy (NCBI): domain Eukaryota; kingdom Viridiplantae; phylum Streptophyta; class Magnoliopsida; order Fagales; family Juglandaceae; genus Cyclocarya; species Cyclocarya paliurus. The sequence continues at coordinate 760,979 of JARVXP010000084.1, forward strand.
CCCGGTTGGTAAGGACTCTGTCCCACACCTCCTTAGACATCAAGCGAATCAGACAAAGAAGGTTAATTTCTTGATTTATACTTCTCAAATGCTATTGTTTTACCCTTTTTTTTAAGACAAGTAGTAGACAAAAACGTGGAGCCACTTCTCCAAACAGGTCCTAATAAAAGTATCATCAAGTTGTGGTAATAACTTAAAAGGATTTATGATATATCAGTCATTATTTATTTTTATATTTCATATTTATAATTTTTTTATAAGATATAAAAGTATTTTTTTTATAATGTATAAGAGTGTTTTTTATGAAATATAGAGTATAGAGTGATGAATGATAATTAGTTTGAAGAATTTTTCTAATTTAAAAGAAAGAGAGAGTTTTTGAGGCCAGAATTCTCTTATGTCATGTAGGGATGCATGCAGGCTCCACCGTCCTAAGGGCCGACCGCCGACTATTAAAAAGGTCTTCACCTACTCTAAAAGCTAGGGCACTCCTGCCTCGTGTTATTGCAATCTATCAGGCTAAGGCTGCGTTTGGATCCTCAATCCAATTCAACTCAATTTCACTCATCATTACAATTTTTTCAAATCTCAATATAAAATATAAGAAAAAAGTTTTGTACAAGTGTCATATAAATATATAAGTTTCAATAGATCTTATCATAAAAAAATAAAAAAAAACATATTTTTTTATTATTAGAACTCGTTTTTTTTATAAAATATTTACGTGAAATTTGTTTATTTGAGATTTATAATTAGGATTACTTCATTTTAAAAGACCCCGTTTGAATGTGTATTAATTTCTACCATGTAATTAGGGGGAAAAATCTCATTTACGTCTAAAGTTTCACAAATGCAATTAACATGTCACCCTAATAATGTCAAGATGCATGGACGAGAATAAAAATATATGGATGCATTACTAGACTGGAGGGAATGTGGATTGAATTGCATGTGGATTTTGCTTGTAAATAAATAAATAATATATCATATTTTATTCGTTTGTTTATTTTAGATCTCTTGTCTCTTTAAAAGAATAAGGTGGATGAAGAACACCGGCAGTCTTTGATTTTGAGTTAATGAACCTCTAGCCACAAGCTAATTGGGAGATACGAACAAATTGGAATCAAACAGATACTTTAAAGACGTTGTAAGCATTTGTTGAATTGCTATTGTGGCTTGGAAACAATGCAATAGTCATCAACTTAATTGTCTTACTACATGACTAATTCCTTTTTTTGTCAAACAATTGACGTCATCATACAATTGACTAGTATTTTTATTTTTATTTTTATTATTACAAAACTACACAGTAATTTACTCATGACATTATCAATGACATTATCGAGGGTAGGATGATCTTGTGGCCACGTACATCATTTAAATCATGGAAAGGGGAAGCCGGGAAAGGGAATGGTTTGTGTTTACAGCCTCTCTTCTTTTTTTTTTTTTTTTTTTTTCTGAGCTGTGTGCAAGAGGAAAAATTAAAATGGAAGATCTCCGCAATTGAATTTATAAAACCACAAGAAAATAATTACAAAGATTGGTTTGGAAAGTGAGATCTTGAGAAACATGTAAATTATAGTGGAATAGTTTGTGAATAGTAGTAAAATAATTTGAGTTAATATATTTTATAGAGTTTTGAAAAATGAGAGAGAAAATGTCAAATAAAAATATTATAAATTTAAAATATTGTTAGAGTATAACTTTTGTTTTAAAATTTCAAAAAGTAGTATTATTTTTTGTGTTTTGTTTTAAAGTTTAAAAAAATCATAATGATTAATTAATGATTAGATAAAAAAATTAAAATTAAAAAATATTTATATTTGGGCGATTTTTGAAAAGAAAATTATGATAAAGAAATTATGAGAAATTTTGAAATGAGATGAGATTACTTTTCAAACAAGCTAGCCCTAATTGGTTCATTGCATTTTCTTAACATACTAACTAGAAAAATGCTAGATACTAGATAGAGTAAGCAAGTCGAGTAATGTTATATATAGTTTTAGGATATGTTAGTCTCGTAAACTTATTTTGAAAAAAAATGAGTTTATTATTAAAAAATTATTATTTTTGTAAGTCTCATATTTATTAATTTTCTTTTAAAAAAAGAGTGTGCGAGACTTACATACCCTATAATTACCAATAACATTTATTTTTTCAAAAGTAATACTACAAATAATGTGAAATGCATAAGTACTGTATAATCGTTTTGAAAAAAAATGAAATCTTCTATTAAAAAATTAATTTTTTTATATGAATTTGATATTTATTTATTTAAAAAAAAATTATGTAGCTCTTATATATTTTATACCTGTAAATATTATTTATTCTTTTTCAAAAAAATTTTTTCTCTAGATATATACAGAATTTTCCTCCTAGTTAAGGGGCACTGGTGATTTGAAATCCCATTAAAAACGCCTTTTGAGTTCTTTAAGGGAAAAAGATCCTAATTGAGGGTGCTCTGGTCATTTGAGTTCCCATGACAACGCTCCACCCACCTCCACCCACCAAAATCTACACTTGGAAGCAACGACAAAAGACAGCTAGAACCTAAAGAAAATGACGGTTTACTAAATCCTATATAGTTAAAACTTAACTACGATATCAGGAGCAGAGATAGGCTCCGTTTGATAATGAAAATTAAATAAAAATTTAATTTTTATTTTTTAAATAAAATAAAATATTATTTCCTAATATTATTATTTTTGATGAAAATTAAATTAAATATTTATTATTATTATTATTATTATTTTAATTAAAAAAATTAAATTATTTATTATATTTTATATAAAAATTTTAAAAAAATTATAATAATAGAATGAAATAAAATAAAATAAAACTGTTTCATAATCTTTTGACTTTAGTGCACATACCCGAACCAAATACAAATAATAGAAGAGTTTTGCTACACAACCTCTTCACACTCCACACTCCACATTTTTTAATATTTTTTAATATTTTTTAAAATTTTTTTTTGAATTTATTTTTTTAAAACTATTTATAATTTTTTATTCACTATTCATATAAAAATATATTTGATAAAAAAAATTAAAAAAAAAATTAAAAAAAAGATGAAGTGTGGAGTATGGTGTGAATAGTAAGAGGTTGAGTAGATTTTTTCATAATAGAATCCTCTCCTGTAATTATCCAAAAACTAAGGATTTCAATATTTCTCAGTACTTTTTTACGGTCTTCGTCCTCCTTTACAGTTGCGGCGTCGTTAAACAGTGATAGTGCCAAACCTTAGAATACAATGCAAAGGACCCATTGGAGAGAGAGAGAGAGGCTGTGAGCTTAGAGAAAGAAATGGGGTGAGAAGAGTGATAGGCAGCTGGAGTTTTGGCATCATAGCTGCTGGCCAAAACCCCATCACCAATTTTATTTCTTCTGGTGTGTACTTGATCCAAATGGGTTTCTAAATGATCATTTTCCCAGTGTTGGTTGGATTTCGTTTTTTTTTTTTTGAAGTTTGTGATTTTTCTGTTCCGTTGGATGGTAGCTTTGGTTGCTGCATCCGAACCCAGCACTAGATTTCATGCATTTCGTAAGTTGTTGATTTCATGGTCCATAAAGGTTCAGTTTTTTTTTTTTTTTGCAGTTTCTGTCAGACCCATCTGTTCAGAATAATTTCTCTATGTCATTTTGAATTCTAGTTTCGCTTGCAGACCATAAACGATCAGTGGAATGCATATTTTACATTTTCATCGAGATCCGTTTGCATATATGTGCTCCTTTCAGCACTTGTAAAAAAAATATGTGCGCGCGTGTTCCTTTTTGCTATCGCATTGATCAATGACCGTACTTTTTGCTGTTAATTTGGGGTCCCTTACTGTTAAATTATACGTGTGTTTGTGTGTCTCAGTATACAGACATCTTTATGGGGTAACTGTTGGTTTTGGGGGGTCTTTTTACTGGGTTGAGTGGGGGAGTGCTATGCATTCATGGTTTCCCTTTTTTGGTTCCTACTTTCTGGGATTTACTTGTTACGTGATGATGTTCTAATGTTTATCTTGTCTTTTTTCCTTGTCCTGTGGATCGGTTGATTTCGTAGTTTGAAGGCTATTGAAGCAAGGAGTAGCGGTACTTGCTCAAATATTGGACTTATGTAGAATTGAGCAGGTATTCTAACGAGGTTCCTATTATTCATCCTGATCCTTTATTGTGAATATGCTTATTTGAACTTTAAGAAATTTTGAGGATCAAACTCCAAAATTTTCTTACAGTCATATTTTCCTTTGTTGATACTTGTGTCTAGGTGCGAGGAGTGAGAAATATAGAGATGTATGCCATCTAGAATGTAACTTGGATGTGCGTTATATTATATTGATATTCTGGCCTGGATACATTACCTGGGTTTTCACTACTGGTACAAGGACCAGCCTTTTGCCAAGTCAATACCAGTGCGCTATTGTTCCTTGCTGGAGTCATGGCAACTTTATCACATTCTGAATCCAGACGGTTATACTCTTGGTGGTGGGACAGCCACATTAGCCCAAAGAATTCAAAATGGCTTCAGGAAAATCTTGCAGGTGATGATTTTCTCCTTATGACTTAATCTCCAATTGCTGTTCACAAAATTTTGTTTCTTGCTCGGATATGTTTTTTTACATTTATTGTTGATGGCGTTTGTTTTCTAATTACTACAACTGATTACTGCTCTGGGGCCTGAAATCAACTTAGCAAACATGAGGCAAGGATCTTCCAAAATAGCGTGCCCCCTGAACTTAACCATGTGATGGGGAACACTGGTGAACAGTGCTTTATGAGAATACACTGCCTTCAATTTTGTTGCAATTTTGAATAGATTGTTGATTTCTGTTGGTACATTCTTCTATATTGTCCTTTCATTTTTGTTACTTTACTCATAAACCGGTGCTACTTTTTTTAAAGATAATGCTGGCACTAGTTGAAGCCGACTTGAATGACCATCTTTTTTCCTGGAACTAAAGTGATTTACTTCACCTCTTGCATAGTTATGTGGTTGGTCTAGTATTGGTATATTCGAAACTTTGTAATAAACTGGATGTTGCCATATCATCATGTCTGTCATACATTGCACCTATACACACAAAATAGATCTGAATAACCCAATGAATAATCACCCTCAAGTTGTGAATAATAGGAATTATAGACAGTTAAATTTTATAATTTTTAAGACGTAGTAATGGTGGTTCTCCAAGAACCATAATCTAGGAAGGATGGATCGCATTGTTGACCATAAGTAAAATTTAATGTTGCTGAACAAGTGGATGTGCTGCTGTGCCCGTTTGTGCACATTTTTGTGTGCGTGTTTGTAATGCACCTATGACATCTCCATGATATTTTAGATAACATTCTCAACTGATCCTGAATCTGTTGCTATAGACATGGATGCCAAAGTCAAAGCGATGATCAAGCTCATTGAAGAAGATGCAGATTCTTTTGCAAGGAGGGCAGAAATGTACTACAAGAAACGCCCAGAGCTTATGAAACTTGTAGAGGAGTTCTACCGAGCTTACCGTGCATTAGCTGAGAGGTACGATCATGCAACAGTGGAGCTTCGCCAGGCCCATCGAACCATGGCAGAGGCATTCCCCAGTCAAGTGCCTTATGAGCTGGCTGATGATTCACCCTCAGGTTCTTCAGGCCCTGGGGCTGAACCTCATACACCAGAAATGCCACATCCAATTTGTGCATTGGTAGACCCGGATGACTTGCATAAGGATGATCTAGGGGTCTCTTCAACCAGCTTACATGCTACGAAGAGGGGTGGAGGGAATTCAGAATGTGCATCTGCAATAAGCAAAAGGGGTCTTAAACAGTTCACTGAGCTGTTTGTGTCTAGAGAAGCAGTGCCGCAAAATTCAGATGTTGCTGAAGGAAGGATGAAGAAAGGCATGAGTGTTTATGATGCCAAAGAGAATGAACAATATTTGCAAGATGGGTTCTCTCAGATGTCACGCGAGAACCAGAAACTCAAGAGCCAAGTCCTTTCCGAGTCTCAGCGTGCAGGGAAAGCTGAAAATGATGTTCAGGAATTAAAGAAAGCCCTAGCAGAGATTCAATGTGAAAAGGAAGCTGTCCTTCTTCGATACGAGCAGAGCTTGGAAAAGTTATCACATTTGGAGAGAGAACTTGATCGTGCACAGCAGGATGCTGCTGGACTTGATGAGCGAGCGAGAAAAGCTGAAACTGAAATTAAAATACTGAAGGAAGTCCTCACCGAGTTAGAAGCTGAGAGGGATGCTGGTCTTCTTCAATTTAATCAGTGTTTAGAGAGGATATCTAGTCTGGAGAATTTGTTATCTGTTGCCCATAAGGAAGCCAAAGGGCTAAACGAGAAAGCTATTAAAGCAGAAAATGGGCACCAACATCTCAAGACTGAACTTTCTAGATTAGAGGCTGAAAAGGAGTCAGCTCTTCTCCAGAACAGACAATGTCTTGAGAAGATATCTGTGCTGGAGACTAAAATCTCACTTGCTGAGGTAAATGCTCGATTTTTAAATGAACAAATTGAAAGAGCAGAAACTGAAGTTAAAGCACTGAAGAAAGCTTTCACGGAATTAAATGAAGAGAAAGAAGCTGCTGCACTTCAGTATAAGCAGTGCTTAGAGAAACTAGCTAAGATGGAAAGTGAACTTTTTCAAGCCCAAGAAGATGCCAAACGACTGTACAGCGAAATTCTTCGGGGAGCTGCAAAATTGAAGAGTGCAGAAGAACAATGTCTTGTATTGGAGAGTTCAAATCAATCTTTGAAATTAGAGGCAAACAACCTGGTGCAGAAGATTGCAGTGAAGGATCATGAACTTTCAGAAAAGCATTATGAGTTGGAACAATTACAAACACTAATGCAAGAGGAGCGCTCAAGGTTTGAGCAAATTGAATCCAGTCTCCAAGCTTTACAGAAATTTCACTACCAATCTCAAGAGGAGCAGAGAGGTCTGACATTGGAGCTCAAAAATGGGCTTCAGATGTTGAAAGATTTAGGGATCTGCAAACATGGTATGGAAGAACAACTTCAAAGGGTTGAGGAAGAAAACAGGAGCCTGAATGAAGTGAAGTTTTCTTCTGCTATTTCCATAAACAATCTGCAAAATGAAGTCTTTAACTTGAAGGCAATGAAAGAGAAACTTGAAGAGGAGGTTGCACTAAAAACAGACCAAAGCGATACCCTCCAGCAGGAGATTTACCATTTGAAGGAGGAAATCAAGGGCTTGAATGGAAGATACCAGGCCATTCTGGAGCAAGTGGAGTCAGTAGGTTTGAGTCCTGAATGCGTTGAGTCATACGTGAAGGACTTGCGAGTTGAGAACGCAAACTTGAAAGAGGTCTGCAAAAAGGGAAGAGACGAGAGAGAAGCTATTAATGAGAAGTTGAAGCATATGGATAATCTTTCAAAAGAGAATGTTGCTCTGGAGAATTCCCTCTCGGGATTGAATGGTGAGTTGGAGGGAATGAGAGAGAATGCTAAGAACTTGCAGCAGTCCTGTCAGTTTTTCCATGAAGACAAATCCACACTTGTTGCAGAAAAAGCTGCTCTGCTTTCACAGTTGCAAATTATCACCGGGAACATGCAGAAGCTCATGGATAAGAACACCTTGCTAGAGAATTCACTCTCTTGTGCTAATCTCGAGCTTGAAGGTTTGAGGGCCAAGTCTAAAAGCTTAGAAGAATTATGCCAGTTGCTCAGTAATGAGAAGTCCAATCTTCTGAGTGAGAGATGCAGCCTGGTATCTCAGTTGGAAAATGTTGAACAGAGACTCGGAAACCTGGAAAAAAGGTTTACAAAACTAGAAGAAAAATATTCAGATCTGGAAAAAGAGAAAGAATTCACACTTTGTCAAGTAGTAGAACTGCAGGGTTCCCTCTTTATAGAAAAACAAGAGCGCACAAGTTTTGTGCAGTCAAGTCAGGCTCGACTGGCAGGTTTGGAAAATCAAGTCCATATCATGCAACAAGAAAGTAGGTTGGGGAAGAAGGGCTTTGAAGAAGAGCTAGACAGAGCAGTTGTTGCTCAGGTCGAGATTTTCATCCTGCAGAAGTTTATAGAAGATCTGGAAGAAAAGAATCTATCTCTAGCAATTGAATGTCAAAAACACGTTGAAAAATCCAAGTTTTCAGACAAACTGATTACAGAGTTGGAGTGTGAGAATCTAGAGCAGCAGGTAGAAGCAGAATTCCTATTAGATGAAATCCAAAAGCTGAGGATGTTAATTCATAAGGTGTTCAGGGCTATTCAAATTGATCCACATCGTGGGCATGTAGATAAGATTGCGCTAGAGCATATACCTGTATTGGATATTTTTGATGGTATCGAGGATTTAAAAAGTTCTCTGTTGAAAATCTGGGATGAGAAGCAGCAGCTGCTGGTTGAGAACTCAGTGCTCTTAACTTTACTTGGGCAACTGAGATTCGAGGGTGCTGAGCTCGAGTCAGAGAAAAAGATCATTGTGTGCGATTTTGAGTTCATGACAGAGCAATGTGCTATGCTGCAAAAGAACAAGCAGGAGCTTCAAGAGATGAACAGGAATTTGCGGCTGGAAATGGAGGAGAGAGACCAATTGGAGGATGCTTTAAATGTTGAATTGGAAACCCAAGATGTGAAGCTGATAAATTTGGAGGGTGCTTACCTTGCATTGCAGGAAAAGAATTCCATGTTGCTTGAAGAGAAGAAATCTTTGCTCAGGAAATTTTCAGACCTGAATGAGGAAAAGTGTATCCTTGAAGAAGAAAACAGTGTTATTCTCCAGGAAACGCTAGCTCTCAGCAACCTATCTATTGTTTTTGAGAGCTTCGCAAGTGAGAAGTCTATGGAAATTGAAGAACTTGCTGACAATATCAGCAGTCTCCTTTTGGTCAACGGTGATCTGAAGGAGGAGGTTGGAATGTTGGGGAAGAAGATGGAAATGAAAGAATCAGAAAGTCAACATCTGAATGAGTCGGTAGAGAAGTTGGCGAGGGAGCTGAATGAGGCCAAGGACTTAAATGTCCAATTGTGCAATCAAATTTCTATTGGAGAGGATTTTCTGAGACAGAAGGCAACAGAACTTTCAGAAGCAGAACAGATACTCAAAGCTACTGAGAATGTAAATGTTGAATTGTGCAAGACTGTTAAGGAACTGAAGATGGAATGTAAAGAATCAAAACAAATTAAAGAAAATCTAGAGAAACAGATTCTTGAAGTGCTGGAAGATAGCACAATTCAGAAAAAAGAAATTGAATGCCTTCGTGAAGTGAACGCAAATATGGAGTCTGAAGTAGAAATACTACATACAGAAATTGAAGAACACAGGATTAGAGAAGAGAATTTGAGTTCAGAGCTGGAAGAGAAGAGAGATAAATTTGAACTCTGGGAGGCTGAGGCTGCTACATTTTATTTTGATCTCCATATTTCTGCCATTCGTGAAGTTCTACTTGAAAATAAGGTTCAAGAACTTACTGGAGTTTGTGAGATTCTTGAAGATGAAACTGCTTCAAAAAGTAAGGAGATTAAACAGATGAAGGAAAGAGTTTGCTTCTTAGAAAGTGAAATTGGGGGAGTGAAGGCCCAGTTATCTGCATATGTTCCTGTCATAGCTTCACTGAGAGATGATATAGCCTCTCTTGAGCATAATTCCCCTCTTCATACAAAGCCTTACATGGCAGGAAATCGAGAAGAAAAGGTAACTCTTTCCTCTTTTGGAAAGCATCTAGTGCCAACCACATACTGTCGTGGTTAAAGCTATATGGTTGCTGTGCATAAAAATATTAGTTTTTGGCATTCTCTCCTTAAAGAAAAAGTGTGTGCAATATTTATGGCTTAAATTCCTAATTTTCTTGGCAAAGTTGCCAACAATTATTTTCTGCACTCGTGTATGCAAACCATTAGTTACTTTTTAGACTATGCTGAATTTTAATTGGCGTGATATTCAAAACTTGTGCAAATAATCATGGTTTTCAATCTGAATTCTACTACATGTGGGTGATGGAATCGATCTGTTTACATTTTGTACCGGAATTTCTATGCTTTTAAAAAATGCTGGTTTTACATTCTGTATGAGCATTTATTCTTTGTCTTATACTTGAGATGATTAGAATAAATTTGTAATGTTGGTGGCTCTGGAGTGACAGTATTAAGGCGTTGCAGAATCCCAATATCCTTAAGTTTGTGGTGTTGATATTTGCAGAGTACATCTTTATGATATTTTTAAACTGATTTGAAAATCAAATTCTATGCAGTAAGTTGAATAGATGAGATACAGTTAAAGTCAGCTTAATCTTTTTTTTGTTTTTGATAAGTAAAGTCAGCTTAATCTTATAATAGACAGAATTGTTTGTTGCCATAAACTCTCATTGATTTATGTGTTATGTTTTTCTATATACAATTTTTTTTAATGAAGGGTTTGTGTGAAACCAATCTAACATTGCTATTTAGATATCACGTGTATAAATGGTCTTTTGCTGAATCTCATGGTTATTTGACATGCATGTCGTTAGGATGAGGAGATGGCAATTCATCTTCATGAAGAGAGCCGTCAAGTGCTTATAGAAGATCAAAGTACTGTGATTCAGGATGGAATTGCAGATTTGCTGAAATTGCAGACAAGGATTAAAGCAGTGCAAAAGGCAGTGGTGGGAGAAATGGAAAGGTGTGCAATTGAAGAAAGCATAAACACTAACATCAAAGTCGAACGTGTACTGAAAGAGACCGAAGAGTTGGGATTGGAAGGCACATTACATCAAGTTAAAGACATAAGAAAGGAAGAGATGAAACTGGGGAATGATGTCGCCAATGACCTGGAGTTACAGAAGACTAAACCAGAAAATGGAACTTTGATGAAAGATATTCCACTTGATCAAGTCTCGGATAGTTCATTCTATGCGAGAAGCAGGAGAGACAAGGGTGGAGTTGATGATCAGATGCTTGAGTTATGGGAAACTGCAGAGCGGGACTGCAGCCAAGATCCAATGATTAATGAGACACAAAAGCAGGCTTCTGCACCGGTGGAAGATATTATTGCAGGCCACAATTTTGAAGACGAGGAGAAAGGTCTATATATCTCTTCAGAATTACAGATCGAGAAGGAGTTGGGCATTGACAAGCTAGAGGTATCAACAAGTGTTAGACAGCCAAATCAAGATGCCTCTAAGGGAAAGTTCCTGGAGAGACTTGCTTCCGATGCTCAGAAATTGACGAGTGTTCAGACAACTTTGCAAAATCTGAAAAAGAAAATGGAAATGAACAAGAGAAGCAAGAAGGCCAATGGTATCGAATATGAAACAGTCAAAAGAAGGTTACAAGAAGTTGAGGAGGCTGTTTCGCAGCTAGTGGATATCAATGATAAATTGACGAAGGAGGTTGATCATAGCCCCCAATCTTTGAATGGGAAACCTTCAGAAGAGTTGGAGGATGCTGGAAATGTCTCCAGAAAAAGAGTAATAGAACAGGCACGAAATGCGTCCGAAAAGATTGGACGTTTGCAAATTGAGTTACAGAACATCGAGTATGTACTGCTGAAATTGGAGGATGAAAAGAAAAGCAAAGCAAAGTACAGATTTTCCAAAAGTAGAACAGGCATTCTCTTGAGAGACTTTATTCACAGCAGTGGGAGTCCGAGTGGTGCAAGACGGAAGAAGGCTTGTTTTTGTGGCTGTACAAGAACTTCAACTAATGGAGACTGATGGGATCATGGAGACGAAAGCATGTTCTCGTTGGCTCCACTCCTGGAGATGTCCCTAATATTATGTTTAGAGGGTCATTTCTTTAATTAGACAGGGAAAATCTTGCCTTTTTAGCTTACCGGAACTGTAGAAATTTAGGACTGATCTAATTATAATAAGCTGCTGCTTCCAGCAATTTCGTCTTTTGATTTCATAAGACTATCAATGATAATTATTTATAGCTAGTGAACATGAATTGAATTGTAATGCGATGGCTGAATTACATCTTACATTCCCCAAGTCTGGCATTTATTTCTTCTTTGTTCTTACAGAATCCTACTCTTTTTAATTGCATCAATGTTTATCCTCTGAAACTTTCTGCCCATCTTGTTTAACTTTGCTGTTGGAAATTTGGAAAGCAACACTTGTTTTTCATATCACACGAAACTGAAAATAGTGAGATTGGCTGGTGAGTACGTCCTCTTCCACAGCCACCTGGCTCTCTAATTTTCCTCCACTGCCTCGTCTTTATGGTAGTGGAAAACCCAATCTACCCACCACCTTGCCCAAGTTAAACCCTGACAGACAGGAATCTTAAAAAAAAAAAAAAAAACTATTGCCCCCGTCCTCGGGATATGAGGTTGTATAGGAAGGGGATTGAAATTGATCTCATCTCTACTTATGGGGTGAGAGAGAGATGGGATTCCCTCAGCCTCATCCTAAAAGAATTTTTGCAATTGATTGTTTGGCATTTCATTCGTGTTCATTTTCGCATGAATAGAGAACCAAGCACCACTCCGAATTTGCAATCAAAGCAAATACTTGTGTCCATGTAAAACAAAATTTCACCCTAAATGAACATTACTTTATAACAAGAAGCATTTCTTGTGCGTTCGGATGGTTTGGGAAGGGAAATTAACAGGATGTCTACATAATTAGAAAGACCATTTTTCCCATCGTCAAAACTACTTTAATTATCATAGCAAGAAAAAAAAAAGGCAGAACCCAACTTCTTAATTTAACAAAAATGGAGTAACAATTCTCATTCCATAAATAAAAAGGCAACTAAAACGCAACTTTGTAATCCTTTATTTAGGCTCCAACTGGTTCAGCAGGCACCTCTGCCAACGTCTCGTCAGCAGGCCTCTCCACCTTCACACCAACATCATCTGAATAGTCACCATGAACCTACGTACACATCATAACAGACAAGTTAATATGCTAACTTCCATTGGTAAAAAAAGATGTATGAAAGAGTGAGAGAGAGAGTTACCTCCATCAGCTTTCCGAGATCAAATTTTGGAGCTTTCAAGATCTTAACTTTCCGAATAAACACATTCTGTAAAGGATAGATGCCCGACGTTGCCTTCTCAATCTCTTTTCCAATTGACTCGGGAATGAACTTACGAACCAACTCCTTCAGATCACAAGATGATGCCTGATTTATCATTATCTCCCTCATCTTGCGACGGATCTACCAAAAACAAAGAAACATGACTTGTTTTATGCAGAAAAATCAATTTAAAAAGATTCAGACAACCAAACAATCATCAACATAACATCCGTATGGAGTTAACAACCATTTTTTTTAATGAGTTCACAACCAATTCTAATGAATAGAAAACAATCTAAGGAAAACAGATTACATAGGATGTCAGGCAAGGATAAACCATCATTTGGCTCAATTTACTTCAGCACCTATAGTCTCTGTTATCTCTGTTATCCCCTTAATCAAGCACTTCAACAACAAATCACACCACTCAAGCCACTAGTGTTAGAGAACATTTTACTGGAAAATTACGACCAACAACCTCACAAATAAATATATAGCAAAAAGTAGAAGTAACACAGATACCACATTTGCTCTAGTGGCTGATAAATGGCTCTATAACTATTCAGCAAACCAAGATGAAACTATAATCAGTAGCACCTGTCTAATTTGGCTGGACTGGGCATAACAGGTCCTCTTGACCTGGTTTTGACGTCTCTTAGTAAACCCAATGCAGAACATCCTCAAACTGTAACTGTCAGTTGTCTTCACATCAACGTGAGCTTCAATCATCGTTTGCCATTTCCTTACCAAAGACCTCAACTTGTCTGTGGTAAAATCCATTCCCTGAAATGATTGAAACAAAAAAAATAAAAAATAAAACCCAGGTGGCGTTAATTCTACATTAGAAATATGGCACAAACAATGTTGGATCCGAATGAAACCATATAATTCAATCATACCCAGAAGTTTGTAAGCACATTCCTCCCCTGGACATCCTCAGCTCTCAATCTGATCTTTCTGTAAGCATGATCCTCATCATCCTGAAGGTCAGCCATTGATATGTCAAAGACTCTATGTTTGAGCCCTTCAGAAGCAATCTGGAAAAGAAATAACAGAGGTCATATGCTTGTGCACAAAGATAAACGAATTTATTAAGCGCAATAGAACCTTGTAGTTGTGGAAGATAAAAAAACATGCTTATCATCAACAGGCATAGTGAAGGCAACAAAATAATAAATGGCAAAATCACATTATGGAGGAGAAGCAATTACAGTCAAGGATGCCATTCAGAATCAAAGCCAGAGATAGCACAATTTTGGAGTAAAGTTAAAGCAGGAAAACAGAAGAAACCCAGCGCGGGGGGGGGGGGGGGTGATTCTTGAAATCAAATAATACGTAGGCTATGACCAAACCATTCTTTGCAGAGACAAGATGGTACCTTAAATAAAAGGTAGTCCATATTCAAACATTCTTGCCATGGCAAATTGGCAAGTATAAAAAACATCAGAATTTCTCAAAGGAGGAGAAATGGTGCTGCAAAATTGAAACCTTGTCGCAGATTTGAATAGTTCTGGAACATATATATATATATATATTGCAGTCTATCCCAACATTAGTCGGTACAAGGACTCGCAAGTGAAATGCACTTCCCAAAACTAGTTTTTCCCACTTGAAATAAACACGAATGCCCTCAGTTGTCAATAAATCAGCTAATTAACGATCAAAATATAACCCAATACGCTAACCAGTTAAGCATATAAATTAATCCAAAAAATGTATCTTTAGCACAGATAGGTCTTAAAAAGATAAAATAGAGATAACCCAGATCCAAATTTGAACTTATTCCTTACTCGACATTTTCTCGGAAACCAAACAGGACAAATGAATAGAGAATACAAAATTAAATAAATGACTAAAAAAATACCTTGGTACCCTGAGTGCGAGTAACGAGGGTTTTGCCCACGTTTTTGACAGCGAACACTGAAGGTGCCTTGATATCGTACCAGTCCTTCTTCGCAAAAGGATCAGCCCTACAAATATATACATCATAGATCAAACAAATACTAGAAAAGAAATTAAAAGCTAGGAAACAAAAAATGAATGAAAATCAATCAGGAACATAATACTCACGCCTTCTTCTTGCCTCCCTTCTTTCCCTTGGAAATCCTCTTGTTCTTTCCCACGGCCATGTTAGGAGGAGGTGGACGGAATTTAGTGGGAGAGTAAAGTGAGTGAGAGCGGGCGACGAGGCTATAGAATAGAGAAACCACAAAACCCTAATTCGGTAATACCCTTATAAAAAAGACTATCTGCCCATAACAGTAATTTTATTTTCATTTAACGTAGGGACCATTTTACCCTTCAATTACATTGGAGGAATAATTAAAACGAATTTAGGTTGCATTTGAATCCTTGATGATATTATAATAATGAAAAAATAATTATAAAATATTAAATAATAATACAAATATATAAAAAATAAAAATAAAATAAAAAATAATAATAAAGTATTCTCACCATCCTAACTAGCTAGTAAACGAGCATTGGATAGTGAAGTTATTTTGAAAACTAACAACTTATTTTTGAATTTCATGGTCACGAACTCGAGCCCGAACTTGCACTTTATGATCACGAACAACTTATTATTAGAACCAATTCGAGTTTGTTTACGAGTTGTTTTATTTTAATATAACAATTTCTTTATTTTATTTCTTTATTTACAAATTTTAATTAACAAAATTTGATTATTTAATTAATCTTTATTGATTATAGCTTCAAGTAACATCATGTATGCAACTTGGGTCATAAAAAAAAAAAATGTATGCAACTTGGGATATACTTTTTTTAAACTTTTTATGTTATAACAGTTATAGATGTATTGGATAACAAAAATACTATATACAACCGGCCTGTGTCCCCTTTGCGGCACCGCGCATCCGACATGGCTAAAATTAAAAACGAAGTCGTTTGATAATTCACTGCATCTCGAAGCCAGAAGGTTCTCTCGTCTCCACATTTCGCCCCCACATTCTCTCTCTCTCTCATCCATCTTCATCTTCGAGAAAGCCACTGCGACACGCACGAACTCTTGGCATCTTCGTCTTCAAGAAAGTCGCAGTGACACTCTCTCTCTTTCTTCCATCCATCTTCGTCTTCAACATATGGTCAAGCCTACCAGTTTTGGTTATGGATTTCTTAATTAATATAGAAGGAAAGCTCAACCTCTTTGAACAAAATTATTTTCAAAAGCTTCCCTGATTGGTTTAATTTTCGAGAAGAAGACCAACACTCTGGTATGAATTATGGATATTGACAAAGGGACATGTAACTTTAAACCAGTTGTTTGACTAGTGCAGGGTAAGGGGATAGGATTGTCGGCAAAAGTGTTCAACACTCATTGCTGGAAAGATCGAAAGATTTAAAAAAGCCCATCATGGAAAATGTTTTCTTTCTTTTTATACTTATAATACATGCTCTCAAGTCTTTATAAGTGGTTAAATAAAAAATGGGTTTGAGATTTGGATCGTCTTGGAGTTCCTCGAGCTCTTTCTCAGTTTTATCATCGATCCAGGACTTATCTTTTGGGAGAGAGGATTCTTCCTGGCCGGGCGTGAAGGATGGGGGCTTGAATGTTGGGGGTTTCGGCGGTAAATTCCCGAGCTTCTGTTGAATGTCGTCCCACTGAGTCGACGCGCCCTCCACTTCCTTGTACACGAAGTGATAGTTCGCCATTGTTGTTCGTTCGTTCGAGCTTTCGACTTTCGCTAATGCTTGCAATTACCTTCTGGCGTTCAATTTTGTTCTGTCTGGATTGGTTTGCAACTTTTTAGGTTCTGAAAAGATTTCTCAATCTTGGGGCTACTCCTCGTAAAGAATATAAAATAAAAAAAGTCAGGAGACAGAGAAATGGCGTGTTTGTAAGCATTTTTTTTTTAATATCCACTGACGTGGTTAGCCGATGCCGCGGGGGTTTCCCACCCCGGTTGCACCCAGAAGAGCTGATTGGATAAAAGTTGTGTTGAGGTAAGAAATTTGTAAGACGAATAAAGCATAACTTATCTGCATTTGTCTTGAATGCAATATTAATCAGAGGGTGCACTTGTCATTTTTGTTGTGATGATATAAACAATATATAATTTCTTCACATAAGCCCTGTTTGAATTGAGAAACTATCTCATATCATCATTATAACTTTATCAAATTTTTATACAAAATATAATAAATAATTTAACTTTTTCAAATATCAAGATAATAATAATATTATAATAATATTTTATTCAACTTTAACTTTTATCTAAAATCATTTCATTTCATTTTACTATCCAAACGAAGGCTAAGCTGATGAAGGATACAAAATCATGTGACGACGCTCCTACAACCCTTGCTATATTCCATAGTTTCCACTTTCCCTAGCTAGATGTCTAAGAGCATTGGTAATGGCTTATGCATCTTCATATCTGTATAATATCTCTTTAATTTGGTCTGTATTGAATTATGCATCTTTAAAATTTTGAATAGTTATAAATAGTGTTTCTTCAAAACTATTTTCTCTCCCAACATTATTTTACTGTTTTTTCTCTCCCCTACCCTTTGATCTCTCTCTCAACAACTAGCAATGCAAACAAAGAAATCAAAGAGGACCGAACGGGATTGAAAATTGCTTATTTGAAGCATATCAAGAAAAATTAATTTGATAATTGCTTATTTGGAGCATATCAAGAAAAAATAATTTTAAGTAAAAAAAACTAATATTTTATTATTATTTAGTTCAAAGATACATAATTAATATGAATTTTTTTTTTTAATAATCGAAATCAATTTTTAAAAGATGTAATTTTATATATGTATATAGAGAAATCAATATCAGTACTCTAAGATCCAATGAGATCACTCATAAGGTTGAAAATAAAGTCTTGCAAGCGTTGAAGCTGCGCTTCTACGATTTTGTGAATTTAAATTATTAATATATAATATAATATAGAGCACATTTATTTTTTTGAGATAATATAGAACACATTGGTATATGAGTAATTGCAATACCAGTTCCAACCAATGTTTTGAATTTGATACTGTATTGGCCGGTACGATCGAAATGTTTCATTTCTATGGTATAGTTGATACAAAGAAAGGTATAGTTTCGTATTGATTAGAATTTTGACCGTTTCAATCCGTATTGACCGATATTTCGAATTTTATTTTGTTTTATTTTTTTTTTATTTTTTCAAACTGCAAGTTTATTTTTTAACCTTCTAATTCATACTAGCCTATTTATAATTTATATATAATTTATTTATATATAAATTATTATTTTAAAATATAATTGATATATATTTATACATATAATTTATTTATATAATATAGAGCACATTTATTTTTTTGAGATAATATAGAACACATTGGTATATAAGTAATTGCAATACCAGTTCCAACCAATGTTTTGAATTTGATACTGTATTGGCCGGTACGATCGAAATGTTTCATTTCTATGGTATAGTTGATACAAAGAAAGGTATAGTTTCGTACTGATTAGAATTTTGACCGTTTCAATCCGTATTGACTGATATTTCGAATTTTATTTTGTTTTATTTTTTTTTTTATTTTTTCAAACTGCAAGTTTATTTTTTAACCTTCTAATTCATACTAGACTATTTATAATTTATAGATAATTTATTTATATATAAATTATTATTTTAAAATATAATTGATATATATTTATACATATAATTTATTTATATATATATTATTTTAAAACGATATTAAAATGATACTAATATCTAAATATCTCATTTTAATGTATCAACCGAAAGAGTCACTTGCGATATTATCTCGACTGCTCTACTCTTTCCGTTGAAAATAAATATTTGGCTGATGCTACACGGTACACCCATCGAGATCCCTCACAGAATGTGCCATTTATTTTTAAGTATTTTTTAAAATCTCTTAAATATTAAAAAAATTACATATTTATTAAAAAATATTTTTTTAACCATTAAATAAAAAATAAAAAGTGAATCAGTAAAAAAATCCGATGACTTCCCTAGATGGGGAGCAGAGTTTTTTCTAAATAGTTGGGAAGAAAAAAAAAAAAAAAAGTAGACACTGATATGCCTAGAGCATTCCCAATGCAATGGATTATGTAAAATTTGTATTTTTATAAAATTTGAAAGAAATAGTTTAATATAACCCATCGAATGGATTATGTATTTTATAACTAATATATAATTTGTTACAGGACCATCTCTATATCTATAAAATACTATTCACATTTATATAAATATTTAATATATTTCTCTCTCTACTCTTTACTCTTTATTTATTTATTTATCTACTTTCTATTTTATTTTATTTTATTTAGAACTAATAAAATATATTAAAAATTATAATATTTAAATGATATTAAGAAAAAATAAATAAACTGAAATATAATATATTATAAAAGCCAGTATGTAAAATAGAAAAAGTGAATTTTGATGATATATTTTAAAAAATAGGATGAAGAATCCATTGAGAGTGCTTAATTCATAAACTATTAAGGCATCACCAATGCAAATAACAAACTCTGCTACAACAGAGCCCTGAGTGGAAAGCATATTGCCATGTAACAACCTGCTGCTGTGTAATATTTTGGAATACTGTTGTATAACAGAATGGACAGATGGCATGTATTAATAGGAAAGAATATTCTGGATTGTTACTCATTTGTTTCTATAAATAGAGACTTACTGTGTATATGAATTTCAATGAAGAAAAGAAAGATTTATTCATGTATTCTGTGTATGGCCTTTTTACAAACATCTGGTTTGCAAAATGGTCTGATGCTTTAATCTCCCTAGGCTTTCATGGTTCTAAGTCTGATTCTTCCTTGTGCATCTTAAACATTGCTGCTGGTTGCATTTATCTTCTCATTTATGTAGATGATATAATAGTCACGGGTTCCAATAGTGCACTTATCTCTGATTTTATTTCTTCTCTCAGTTCACATTTTCCAGTCAATGATTTAGGGTGCCTACATTATTTCCTAGGAATTGAAGTAACCCGTAACTCATCTAAACTCTTCTTATCTCAGTCCAAATACATTTGTGATTTGCTTACTCGCGTCAAAATGCATGCCTCAAAACTAGTATCCACCCCAATGTCAACCTCCACTAAATTAACTGCTTTAGATGGCTGTACATTTGAAGATGCTCAACTATACAGAAGTGTGGTTGGGAGTCTTCAGTACTTAGCATTCACTCGTCCAGACATATCATTTGCTGTTAATCATGTGTGTCAATATATGCACTGTCCACGGCTACCCCACTGGCAGGCTATTAAAAGAATTTTACGTTACCTCAATAATACTCAAAATCTTGGTCTGTGTTTCTCTCCATCCTCATCACATACACTGTCTGCCTTCTCTGATGCTGATTGGCCGACTGCCCAGATGATCGCAGATCTACAGGTGGTTTTTGTGTGTACTTTGAGTCACATCTCATTTTCTGGGGCTTAAAAAAAAGCCAACTATAGCCCGCTCTTCCACAGAGGCTGAATATAAGTCAGTTGCAAATACTACGTGTGAAGTTCTTTGGCTTCAATCCTTACTGTGTGAGCTTGGTATTGTTCTCAAACAACCCCTAATACTCTGGTGTGATAACTTAAGTGCGACATACTTGTCAGCAAATCCAGTCCTTCATTCTCGCACCAAACACGTTGACTTGGATTATCACTTTGTCCGTGATAGAGTAGCAGCTAAGACTCTTCAATTATAATTAATTTTTAGCAAGGATCAAATTGCAGATATCCTTACCAAGCCACTTTCAGCTGCAAGGTTTCATCTTCTTCGGTCAAGTCTCACTATTAAAACAGTGCCGCTTGACTCGCGGGAGGGTATTAAGGCATCACCAACGCAAATAACAAACTCTGCTACAATAGAGCCCTGAGTGGAAAGCATATTGCCATGTAACAACCTGCTGCTGTGTAATATTCTGGAATACTGCTGTATAACAGAATGGACAAATGACATGTATTAATAGGAAAGAATATTCTGGATTGTTACTCATTTGTTTCTATAAATAGAGACTTACTGTGTATATGAATTTCAATGAAGAAAAGAAAGATTTATTCATGTATTCTGTGTATGGCCATTTTACAAACATATGGTGGATTGTTGTTCTCTTTATAAACAAATAATAATTGATTTGACTATTTTTACATCAATAATAATATTAGAGATATTAAGATTTACTACCATTTTCTCACCCACCCTTGATCAATCATTAATCTTTGATTTATTGATAAATCTTATTAAAAAATTTACAAATTGATATGATTTGATATAATATGTTAAATTATAAAATATTTATTATTATAATATAATTATATCGTATTACATTAATACAGGTTGAATTGTAAATTTTTTTATAAAGAGGAATGGTATATATCAGTCACTATTCACTCACACATTTTATATTTATAATTTTTTTTTATAAGATGTGTAGTATTTTTTATAAGATGTGAAATGTAAAATAATAAATAGTAAGTGATGAGAATGATTTATTTTTTATAAATCTAACATTTCTGTACTTAATTTACAGGTGCTACAAACATATTCAGCGTCTTTGAATAGAATTATCCTAAGAAACGTGCTCCTCGAGTGTGGCTTTACATTTTCATTGATGTGCGGCGCATTCAAGTTGCTGTGGCACGCCCTCCTCCCGACCCTCGCTCTAATTATTCCTTGTGCGGCGGCTTTGCTATTATGCATATGAAATCGATGGATGATCAGCCATATTACTACTGTAGAATGTCGGTTCAGTAAGTTCAAAGATATATAGCTACGATTTGATGTAAGAACAACCTATGAAGGGCTACCAAAAAAGTTGGTCAAGGTACACAGAGTTGTTGTGGTTGGGTTCTTTTTTTCCTTTGAAAAAAGAAGAAAATAGCAAAGAAGCAAAAGAGTTGGCTCCAATGGATAGGCTCCGGCACCTATTTGGAAAGACAAGATGGGCTTTCACACGTGACTTTATGGGATCCCAAGTCATGTCAACAATTAGCAGAGACTTTATGGGATTCCAAGTCATGTCAACAATTAAACAACAATTTGCTTAATTGTTTATATATACATTGCTCCGTACGTGAATAAAAGAAATTACAAGAAATTATCTAGATCTCCTCAATGATTGGCTAGTTTATATTCGCAGGGAACAGTAACATTAACAAACGACAGATTAACCAATTTCATGGGGAGAATTTGATGAACTCTTGTTTTGCCAGGACTTTTTAGACCTTCATGAGGAGGGGACATGTCGAAAGAAGTAAAATGATAATGATAATGATAATGATAAAAGAAGAACACATCAGCTGTTTGAAGTGCCAAGTCTGGGAAGAAGTTCGTACACCGACAAAGGCTTGAGGTGAGGAGGTGAATCCGTAAGGAGAGGATGTGGCCTAGACAATAGTTGGTAATTCATACAATCCATACTTAACGTGGTCCTGAATAAGAGCTGTCTGGGTGTGCAAATTCTTCACAAAAAAACAAATTCAAAAAATATGGAATTATCTAAGCAAAATTGACGAACGTAAAGGAGATTTTGAGTTATAAAAGAAACATGAAGTAATTGAGAGAAAAGAAATTTGCCAGAGTTGAGGTGAGAGGTGCCAATGTGTTGAATTGAAAGAGTCGACTCGTCACTGATGCTAACTTGATTTGAGCCTTGATAAGTGATAGAGTCTAGATTCAGGTTGGAAAAATATGAGGTGAAATGATTTGTGGCAGTTGTGTTTGGGAACCATACATTTGATTGAGGGGCAGAGGAAGGTAAGGTCGTGAAATTAGCTACAAAGGATGAGGGTGGTGGGGTTTGATAAGCTTGGTTAAAACGATAGTAACAAGCCAGTACTGTGTGACCAGGTTTTTGACAAACATGGCACAATGGTCAATTATCAGTTTTGTTGGAAAGGGTATGGAGCCACCTTTGCTACCTCCACGACCTTGACTTCCACGAGAGAAAAATCCTCGGCCATGGCCAGAAGTAGAGTTGGGGTTGGGTTGGCGAGTTGCAGTCGCATAGGCTGCAAGTGAAAGCAAAGTATTAGTCTGATGAGCTAGCCTAGACTCATGGTTCAACAAGTAGCTGTATACTTGTGGGGTGGAAAGGGAATTGGGCCAAGTAGTAATGGAGATCACTAGTGATTCATAATTAATTACATGCCCTGCTAGTAAGTAGATGGTGAACTCGGATGAGGAAAGGGGTTGGTCGGCAGCACCAATGGTAGCTGCCAACAAGGTGGCTTTGTTGAAGTATTCGAAAATGGAGGCAGACCCTTTCTTAAGCGTGGCTAATTGATATTGGGTTTGCATGATATGTGCTGAGGATTGGGCAGCAAAAAGGGTATGTAAAGTAGACCAAATCTCGGGTGAGGTTGTATAGGTCAAGACCTGGGCAAGGACCATATCAGATTGGGAAGCATTGATAGCCGAAATTATAAGTTGGTCCTGTAAGAGCCACTTAGTATGATCGGGGTAGTGGACAATACCATCAATGTAGTGGAATGGGAAGGGATAGTGGAAGGGGTAGTGGAAGGGAGCCAACAACGTATCAAAACAGCTAATGTCCTTTGAGGAAAGGGATGATCTGGGCCTTCCACAAGAGGTACTTATTAAGAGTAAGTTTGATTGTGACAAAGTGAGTGGAGGAATTGATGATAGAGGGGTTGATGACGGGTAGGTGGGAGTAATTTGATATGTTTGAATTTTCTAGGGACACCATGATGATTATTGAGGGGAAAAAAAATGGACGTAGTCCCTTTGTAGCTCTCATACCATGTCAAAATAAGTAAAATGATAAAGATAAAAAAGAACACACTAGGTGTTTGAAGAAATGCTCAGACGAAGGCTTTCCTTTTTCATTCAGTTTTCATACTTTCTCATCACACCCATACAATCAGTTTTCCATCCCTTTATACAATTTCACAGTAGAGAAAATATATCACATACACCACTTTTGTGGTTACATATTAGCAATTCAATTATACTAGAATGTTCTAGAGCTAGGACAGGTGTCGAGGTCTTCATTTGCTGTTGACAGAGGTCATTCCAGAAGATTTTGATTTTGGTAGCAGTGTTGACCCTTGAGAAAAGATTTTGGTAGTCTTATTCTTCATTGGGACTGGATGCCTTGATAGGACCAAACCCAATAAAGGGAAAGAGAAAAATCCTTTGCAGAAATCACAGATATTTATGTTTTTGGAAGAGAATTAAATTGCGTTATGTTGCATTTTTCAAGCTTGGTGCAGTCTTTGCTAGCTCTCCCTAGATTATTGATATACAATCCAGAAATTTGAACTCATGTTTCCTTGATCTTTTGAAACACCAATATCACCCATAACTCATTAAGTCTAAGGAAAGATGATAATCATCCCAATATTAATACCTAGTGATGTGAGTGTCAACATTTGTATACACAAAATAGAAAAAAAAAAGGTGAAAATATATAGTGAACAGAATCATGTTGCAAGTTGGAATTCCCCATTTAATATCATGGCAAAACACATATACAAATTCAATCACGATGGACGACAGTGATCATGTCAACACGATCGACGCACCACCAACTTTCTCCGGTGTTATTAATTGATACGTGGCTTCCCTTTGTTGTCTTAAATTTCAAAAGAAAATGATCATGACAGTCCAATTAAGTTGGTAATAAATCATATTGATATGAATTGGTACTAAATTAAGGCGCCGGCACATACTACTGTGTAACTCCAACATATATTAATCATCATTCAGGAAGAAGAGATCAATCCATCAAAAAAAAAAAAAAGGAAGAAGAGATCAAATTGAAAATGAAAAGAAGAAAACGATAATTCTTGTTGATCAGGAAACATATATGTATGAAAATGAAACTTATATCTATGGACGATTATATATGTCAATGCTGGTCGAGGACGATTAATTATGATGCGGCACGGGCGGCGGTAGGGGCCAGTTGTGCCACTGTTTTGGTGGTGGCGGCGGCGGAGATTTTGGTGGTGGGGGTGGAGGTGGTGATGGAGGTGGAGGTGGAGGTGGTGGTGGAGGTGGAGGAGGAGGCGGCGGCGGACGTCTGGCCGAGCAGCCAAAGGCACCACAATCAACTGGATGCGCATAGAAAGAGGCACATTCCTCATGTGGCTTCTGCAACGGCCTATCTGGAATGCAATTCCTCATGTCGTTCTTCTCCGGCAGCTTCAGGCACACCGGAGGTTCACCACAGAAATAGTTATATGAATACGTGAAGTTCTCCAGTTTAGGCAAGGAGCATATACTCGCGGGAATCTCACCGGACAATTTGTTGTGCGCCACATTCAACTGCTCCAAGCTCTTCATCTTCCCCATTGATTCCGGCAAAGGACCAACCAACCTGTTGAAGCTCACATCAAACACTGTCACCCTGTTTAAAATTCCTATTTCTGAGGGTAGACACCCAGTCAATCCACTATTCATTAGGATAATCTCATTCAAGGTATCCTTCATGTTCAAGAAACTCGAAGGCAGGCAACCTTTAAGATCGTTATTCGCCAAAACAAGTACCGAAACCGGGGAGTAACCAATGTTTTTTGGCAATGATGATTGAAACTTGTTGTTGTTAATGAACAAAGCGTCGAGTTTCAAGTCGAAAAGGCGGGCGGGAATGTCGCCGTGGAATTGATTGAATCGGATATCAAGGTATTTGAGGGAAGGCAGGCAAAGAACAACCGAAGGGAATGACCCAGAAAATTGGTTATTACTAATATCAAGTTCATGGAGAAGACGAAGGCTGCTAAAGCTGTTAGGGATAGTTCCACAGAAGCGATTGGAGTTAATATGAAAGAGGGCAAGGTCGACCAAGAGGCCAAGCTCTTCAGGCAGTGAACCGGCTATGTCGGCGTGGTTTAGGTCTATTCCAGCCACCGTTATGGTGTGAGGGTAGTCGGGGGCTGGTGCACAGTAGACGCCAGTGTAGTTACAGACATTTGGGCCACACCAGTCTGAGGTAAAGTTCTTGGGATCAGAAGTGATAAGGTATTTCCATGCCTGGAGAGCAGTATAAGCCTTTTGGAGTATAGGGTTTGAGACTAGGGGTGGAGGAGATTGAGAAGCTACCTGAAAGGGCCTGGAGAAGAGCAGGATAGAGAGGATAGCCCAGAGAGCTAGTGTTAGATGTGGGACGTTATTCATCTTGAAGAGCATCCCATCAAAAGGTATGGAAGTTTTCATTCTGGCCGGGTTGGTGTTTGTGATGGGCAAGGGGACTCGAATTATATAAAGGTAATTAAAGAAGTAGGTGGGTGGTGAAACTAGTGGGGTACGTTCATGGCCGCATAAGATAATGTGTAAGTTAAAAAACAATTAATCAAACCTTGACTATATCTAAAGGTCTAATTTCTTTAAAAAATAAAAAAACATGATTTTAGAGGTAAAGGGTGGAAATGTGATTAATTGAGTACTACAGACGTAGACGTAGCACAGTGTTTTATATTTGAACTTGACTTTGTTGATAAGAATATGGCCGTGAGAGGAATGTTCTCACTTGCCTCTTGCATATATTTTAAAGGCTTTTCTTCTCTCTCGTAGTTCATGGCAAACCCACCGGCATGGTAAAGACGGTACCATTGACGTTTCTTGTGGAAGGTTTGGAATGGAATTTGGTAGCTGATCTTACCAAAAACACGGTTATTTCCCCGGCCCTATTCTGTTTATTATAATTAATATAGGTTCAAGGCATATATGCAGCTAGCGATGGCTTGACAAATAATGACATATTTTTACATTTCTAAATTGTAATTTTCCTAGTAGGATTATTAAACGGAGAAATTGGCTGGCAAAGCTAGCGGATTAGAAGTACTACATTAAATAGTTCCACGGGGCCAAAGTCATGAAGACTGGGCACTGGCAGGTATCATAATTAAATTTTGACTAGTCATGATGGTATTTAAATACGAGTAGGCTATAGCTATAAACTATGTAAAGGTCGCAAAATATTTTTAAAAAATAATAAAATTTATTATTAAAAATTTAATTTTTTTCCTATAAATCTCATACATATTTACTAATTCTTTTTAACAAAAATTACACGATACTTACAATTCTACTACTACTAACATCATTTTTCTTCAAATAGTGGTGCTAGCTTCCAATAATAAATTGACGGGAAATCAATGGATTTTAGGTTGATTTTTCAGTACGCATCAATCGAAATCGAAATCGAAATCTCTCTCTCTCTCTCTCAATATATATATATATAGTTCAGTATTTTACAAAACCAATGCATGGGACCCTCAGCTACCATAGACCTAGCTAGGGAATCTGTCGAAGGGTCATGGGATGGTTATCCACAAAGTGTTAGTTTACCATGGGATGGCCATATGATGGTCATGGGATGGCCCATCATATATATGTTTGTGCATATCATGAAAGAATAATTTCGTGCATATCATCAAAGTAAATGATTCTGAAGATTTCATAAGAGCATTTTATAGTGCAACTTGGAGTTGTTTATTCAATAACGTATTAGATTAAGCTCCATGCAAGAAAAGGCCACGGAGAGAGAGAGAGAGAGAGAGAGAGAGAGAGAGAGAGAGAGAGAGAGAGAGAGAGAGTGTTTTGAATCTCATGAAAAACCCACCATCACTGACTTTCAAGGAGCAGGTCACCAGTTAACACATGACTGATTCGTGCAGCTATGAGCTACCCAGCGTTTTGCTACTTTTAGACCCAAAACCACCATTCATTCAGACTGATCAACACTAGGGAACGGAAGGTACTACATACGGCCATTGGCTTCGTCGCCATGTAGATAGCGGCGGCGGCGGCCTGCATGCATATCTGATCAGGAACCTCCGACGTTTTATTTCGGGGGTTAGGATCATCTCATGATCGATTTGTTCCCAAATAGAGCCCACGTAGAGCATTATTAAATAAATTAAGGAATATATACCATTTTTCAACGCATTTGAATATCGAACGTGTGCTAGCATATATATATATATATATATATATATATATTGTAGCAGATGATAATCATACTCAACAAGTTAATTAATCTTCCACCTTATTCTTGCCAACCATTTGTTTTTCAAGTAGCTTCACTTGTTGAATATGATCCTCCATCTTAATTAATGTTTTAATTTCTCAAGATTACGGACTAAAAAGAAGAAGCAAAAAAGAAATTATGATACAAGTAAGACGAGAAGTTGCCTAAAGCCGATCGAAGAGAAAGAATTTAAGTGAGGCAAGAAAGCTGCATAAAAGCCGCATTTGCTTTTAAATATCTGCACTCTGCACAAAAGCAAAGAATAATTAATGCTAGGCCTAAATTATTTATATAGATGCAGAAAAATATGAAGCTTTACGCAGACGAGCCTAGAGTGCTTCGTAGAAATTACATAACATATACGTACCCAAGACAAGATAGAGACACTCTAAAAGATCATAATTATATTATAAAATTGGACAATATATATATATATATATATATAAGTTCTAGAATGTCATCTCCCTAAAGTCAATAGTACCAAACCCTTTAGACCAAATCACTGCAATATATAAGATAGTGTTAAGCCATCGTAGAAGTTGAAAACGTCGGGCTAAAAATAATGAAATTGGATGAACTTTTAGAAAAAATGAGGTAATTAATGAGATATGGAAACTCAATGGCACTAGCGAACTTGACTATGTCTATGATCATTGTCGCATATGGGAGATTAGGGTGCTTAACGCATAGGGTACTTTGGTGTAGGTTGTCCTAGCTTCTTTACCTTTTCTTCTTCTTCTTTTTTTGGGTGTTGAATTGTTCACCAACACAAGGAAAAAAAAAAGGGAAAAGAAAAAGAATAAAAAGATGGAGCAAAGTTGAAAAGCTAAGAATCTCTAAATCATTTGTCACTCGATGGAATTGATTAGTTTAATACAATTTAGAGATAAACAGACATAATTTTAAATTTTCGTTTAGAATTTCTATTGTCCAAAATTCTATATAAACAATATAAAATATTGTAAAAATATATTTATCTATTTTCATAATCAAACCATCAAATTCAATTATATAATTAGAAAGAATCTGTATTGTGTCCAACCAAAAGCGTTTCTTTTGTAAGCTTAAACAAACTATAATGGAAAGGATTGGTATTACAAAAACTCCATCCTAAAATATTGTTATAGCATCCTTATTATCACGTAGGCGTAGTATCTCTTTTTGACCGCTATTGCGGTCAAGATTAAGGTTATGTTTAAATAGAAAAAGTGTTTTATTTTATTTGATCTAATCATTATAATTTTTTTAAATTCTCATATAAAATATAATAAATAATTTAAAATTTTCAAATCTTAAAACAATAATATTATGAAAAAATAATATTTTAATAACATTTTATTCAACTTTCAATTTTTATCTCAATTCATGTCCTCTCAACTCACTATTCAAACACCAGTACCTTAGGTCGTTGGATAAAATAATTGTTTTCAAGTATTTTTAAATATTTTATTTTCAAATACAATTTAAATACACAACACTTTTTAATTACAAATCTTTAACTTTTTCATTTAATTATTACTTAATTATTACAACTTTCTCAATCTCTTAAACAAAATACAAAAAATAATAATATTTTGTTTAAATTTTAAAATAAAAATAATATTAACAAATTATATTCAAATAATTTTTTAATTTTACAATATTTTTATGTAATTTTCTCTCTCTCATTTCCTAAAACACAATAAAATATTTAACTCAAACTATTTTACTATTATTTATAAATATATTAAGATATTTTAAATATCCAAACCAACCCATATATTCCTTTGGGAGTTAATATTTATAAGCGACCTTAATGTGTTAGACATAATTTATTATTGTAAGTCGAGGTGGGAACATATATTTTACGCCATTAACATGGTAGATCCTGATTTGTAAGAGAAGTTTAAGACTCAATTTGGATACACAATTTTTTTATTTCATCTCATCTCATTTCATCATTATAATTTTCTCAAATTTTCATACAAAAATATAATAAATAATTTAACTTTTTCAAATCTCAAAATAAAAATTATATTAAAAAATATATTCTAACAACATTTTATTTAACTACTATTTAAAAATCTTATCTGAACTATCTATCTAAACCCAACCTAAAAATAAGATTTATTATAAATCAAATTATACTATATTAGCAATACATATGGTGTATTTTCCACGCCGACTTGTTGATAGAAGTATTCATTCTAAAAAAATCAAAATAACTTTAAATTAATCCTATAGACTCTTATACCTCGTTTGGATAGTAAAAATCTTTAAATCTCATCTCAATATTTAGACACCACAAATACAAACTCTTTTTAATTTCAAAATTTTAATTTTTTCATCTAATTATTACAACTTTTCCAAACTTTCAAATAAAACACAAAAAATAATTCAACTTTTTTAAATCTCAAAACAAAAATAATATTAAAAAATAATATTTTAATTTTATAATATTTTTATTCAAATGTTTTTCTTCATTTTCCAAAATCTCATGAGATATCTTAATCCAAATCATTTTACTACTATTTATAAATTATTTCACTATTTTTTTATAGATAAACTCATCTAATTATCTAAACTAGACCTTACTTTCCACCAAAACGCATCGTATCAGTCCCCTTGGTTCCTTCAACCTCGAGGCCCCGAATCAAATGGGTGAGCTGCTTATTAATACTAGTTAAGTGAATGGCTCGCATTTTTGGCACATAGCTATAAACCCTAGTAATACAAACCCCTAACCAGAAAAGAGCCAAAGCGATTGCTTGCCAGCACAATCTTCTCCTTCGAAGTTAAATTAGAATAGCAACAATGACGGAAGCAGCGGAGGCAAAATCAGGTGCGGCGTCCTCATCGGAAGGTGGTGGTGGGACTGGGGTGAACGTCTCTCTGAAAGATAAAGGAAACGAATTTTTCAAAGCAGGGAATTACCTCAAAGCTGCTGCTCTCTACACCCAAGCCATCAAGCTTGACCCCTCTAACCCCACTCTTTACAGGTAACCAAAAAAATAGCCTTTTTAAAAAAAGAAAAATTAGCATTAGGTATTGCAGATCGTTTACTTCTTCAAAATGTGATTTTAATTTGTCAGTTGCACACTAAATTTGATCGACTCGGACGGGTACTTGCTGCTTTAAGTTTGATAACTTTGATATTAGGTGCTTTAGGTATGCTCACAGTTTATTTTAAATGAGGTTTTGTTTGTGTTTCTTATGTATTTGCGCGTTTGAACTCTATAAGGAGACATTGCGGATTTTGAGTTTGCGCGATGTTTGTCATTGGTTGTGACGCGGTATAACATTCTGGTGGATCTTTTTTAGCTGTTGATGAATTTTCAAAGTCTTCCATTATGCCTGTAGACTTTGGTAGTTACACGGAGCTGGGACGCAAGTATTTTCCAATAACTGGGAATTAGTTGATTGTGGTTCCATGTCTTTCGAGCGTGAGCACCCTTTCATTGCATTCTTTCATTCCCGTTTGAAATAGTGAGTTTTCCTTGGTTGCATTTATGCGTTTAATGGATCACCCATTGTAAAAGTTGTAGGAGGAAGCGAATGGTAGCTTAGAGTCTAGAGGGGTAGTCATGACGGTCTACTTAAATATGAGACAGAAATATGCTTGAGCATGCCACTGTTGAGATGGCAGGTTGTCGATGACACGTTGCATGGGAGAATGAACACAGCCCCTAACTTTCATTTTGTTGAAGGAATTGGCGATCAAATGTTCCATTTGAATTTGTTTGTGAACGTAGGTTCATCGATAATTATGTTTTTTGAGCTAATATTGCTTTAGTGCGAGTTTCACTTAGAACGTTTGTTCCTGTCTGCTCGACAAGAATCTGTATATATTGGTGAGAAATATTTTTTGTTATAATTTTCCATGATTGATTCTTGGCCAGCAACCGTGCTGCTGCATTTCTGCAATTGGTGAAGCTTAACAAGGCTCTTGCTGATGCTGAAACAACAATTGCACTGAATCCCCAGTGGGAAAAGGTACATATAATCTATATCAATTTAATTGTTCTTGATGTCTTAATCTATGCGTTAAATAGAACTGTTTTGATGCACCTTCAGGGATATTTCAGGAAAGGATGCATACTAGAAGCCATGGAGCAATATGATGATGTACGTCCCAAAGTTACTTTTTCTTTATGATAACAAACCTTCTGGACAAGAGC
Source organism: Cyclocarya paliurus (assembly GCA_029856935.1). Lineage (NCBI taxonomy): Eukaryota > Viridiplantae > Streptophyta > Magnoliopsida > Fagales > Juglandaceae > Cyclocarya > Cyclocarya paliurus. The sequence goes on from JARVXP010000084.1 coordinate 793,066, forward strand.
ACGCGATTATACTCTTCCATTGCAAATGTTCATTGTAGGCCGCAACTGCCTTCCAAACAGCTTTGCAATACAATCCACAAAGTTCTGAAGTATCAAGGAAGATTAAGAGGATTTCCCAGCTGATGAAAGACAAAAAGAGAGTTCAAGAAGTGGAGAAGAAGAGATTGAATATTGATATGGCAAAGCACTTGGACACGTTGAAATCTGAAATGGTGAGTGTATTTTGTTGGTGATATACTCTGAATTTTTCTGTTTTATTTGAGTTTCCTTTTTTTTACTTTTTCCCACCTTCTCTCTTGTATCACAGTTTTATTAATTTTCTAAACCGTGCAATGCAGTTTTATTAATTCCACAGCAACTTCTGTGAAGACAGCCAGAGGACCCTCTGGGTTAGGATTTGTTTTCAATATTTCCAAATAAGGAGGATTAAATTGGTCTTTCTCTTTGCAGTCTGCACAGTATGGATCTGAGGATTGCTGGAAAGAAGTTTTTTCTTTCCTTGTTGAGACAATTGAGACAGCTGTGAAATCGTGGCATGAAAGTTCTAAAGTGGATCCAAGAGTCTACTTCCTTCTTGATAGTGAAAAGACCCAGACTGATAAATATGCTCCAGCTGTGAATATAGATAAGGTATTAAACCCCATGTCAATGCTTGTTTTGCTCATTGAGCGGTAAATTTCCTGATGTTCTTAAATGTTTAAATGTGTAGTCTCAACTTCATTGAATTTTTAGCTCTTACTGCATGTTAATTTGGCCCATCATTTGCAGATTGTATTTGTAAATTTAACCATCCAGCTCTTGCCTCTTACCTATTTTCATCCATTGCTTGTATCTTGTCTATTTGCCAGGCCTTTGAATCACCTGAGACGCACAGCAGTTGTTTTTCATTTCTTAGGCAGTATGCAGAGGATTCTTTCTCTAGAGCCGCCTGCTTGGTGACTCCCAAAAGTATCATATCTTACCCACAGGTGATTTTTTAACATCAGGACATGAATTTTTGGGAAGACAGGGATGTTCATCATGTGACAAGCTGGATCCTACCTTGTGCTCCGAATGCATTTAATTTCTTATAATTGCCTGATGGGGAAAAACCAAATAGGATTTATGATGCAGTTTACAATCTCTCTCTCTCTCTCTATCTATTTCTTAGCAGTTTACAATTTTATAGAAGGTGGCCAACAGTTCCAAGTAAAATGACTATTGAAAGATCAGGCAAGCACTTGTGAACCCATTGGAGTTGACACAGTGTCCACCTGAACTATCAAGTTGTAGCTGTGAGCTAGCTCTATCTTTTTTAACCTTATCTGAAACTGAGAACTCTTTTTTACAGGTCTGGAGAGGTCAAGGATCAAGAAAGTGGAAATATGGGCAACATGATGGTTTCTTTGTTCAATTTGAGTCACCTTCCCTGCGAAAGCTATGGTTTATTCCTAGCTCTAATGAAATGGGACAAACATTGTGCAGGTCTCTCTCTCTCTCTCATGTGTGCAATGATATGCATGACAAGTGTAGTTGATGTGAGTTTTCCAAGATTTTATGCTTTTCAAAAGTTTGAGCAGTCGTTGAATGCCACTTTTATTGCCCTCATACCTAAGGTAGCCAGTGCTTCTAAATTGAAGGATTTCCGTCCCATCAATTTGGTAAGTGGGATTTATAAGATAATTTCTAAGGTGTTAGCTAATTGAATGAATGAGTTAGGTGATGAATAAGATTATTTCTAAGCCCTTAAATGTTTTTGTTCGGGGTCACCAAATCCTTGACTCAGTGTTGATTGCGAATGAATGTTTAGATAGTCGGATGCGGGAAGGTGTTCCGGGAGTTCTTTGCAAGCTAGACATGGAAAAGGTGTGGTTGGGATTTTCTTTTCTACATGCTCAGAAGATGTGGTTTTGGGGATAGGTGGTGTGGTTGGATTAGACACAGCATCTCGACTGCCCAGTTTTCGTTGTGAGTTAATGTGTAGTCTTGTGGTTTCTTTCAGAGTTCAAGAGGCTTGAGACAGGGGCATCTGTTATCTCCTTTTTTATTTGTTATCGTTATGGAGGTTTTGAGTCGTATGGTGGAGGTTGCGGTAGGAGGGGGTTTTCTTTCCGGTTTTTTGGTGGGAAATGCAAATAATGGTTTTATTTCCATTTCCCATTTAGTCTTTGCTGATGATACTCTTATCTCTTGTGATGCTGATGGTGATCAGATTCAAGCTTTGAGGGTTGTATTGTTATGTTTTGAAGCTGTCTTGGGTCTTAAGGTGGATTTGGGTAAGTCGGAGATGGTTCCGGTGGGGGATGTGCATAATATTAATAGCTTGGCGGAACTTTTGGGGTGTGGAGTTGCTTCTCTTCCTATGAAATATCTGGGTCTCCCATTAGGGCGTCGTTCAAGGCCAAGAAAGTTTGGGATTGGGTGGTAGAGAAATTGAGAAAAGATTGGCAGGTTGGAAGCGGCTATACTTATCAAAAGGGGCTAGAATTAGCAGAATTCAAAAGTACCCTTTCCAATCTTCCCACTTACTTTCTTCAATTATTCCCATTACCGGTAGGTGTGGCAAATCATATTGAGAAGTTATTTATAGCATTTTTGTGGGGTTGGTATGGGAGAGGAAAATAAGTTTCATCTAGTGAGTTGGAATAGAGTTTGCTGTCCAATTGTTAATGGAGGTTTGGGGGTTCGTAATTTGAGTAGTTTTAATAAGGTGTTGTTGAGAAAGTGGTTGTGGAGGTGTCAAAGGGAAGAGGAATCGATGTGGAGGGAGGTTATTGATTGGAAGCATGGGAGTGAGTTTTTTTTGGTGGGGGGGGGGGGGGGGGCTGTTGTTCTAAGGAGAGTAGGGGGACTTATGGTGTGAGTCTTTGGAAATTTATTAGAAAGGGGTGGGGTAATTTTGCGAAACAAGTTAATGTCCGAGGTTGGAGATGGTTCAGGAATTCGCTTCTGGTTCAATCATGTGGTGAGCGTGCTCTTTTTAGAGTTTTCTGGCAATTTTTAGAGTGGCTGTTAATCAGCAGGCTTCCGTTTCAGATTTGTTGATCCGGTCTAATGGAGTTGTGCATTGGGATGTTTGTTTTATTAGAGCTGTCCAGGATTGAGAACTTGAAGAGGTCGCAGATTTTTTCAGCTTGTTGTATTCTCTGGATATTGGAGGAAATGAGAGGGATGGAATGTCAGGGAAGCTTACAGCGTGTAAAATTTTTTCTGTTAGATCATACTATAAGTTGTTGACTGTTCAGCATCATTTCTCTTTTCCGTGGAAGAGTATTAGGAGGGCTCATGTGCCATCAAAGGTAGCATTTTTTATTTGGACGGCATCTCTTGGGAAGCTTCAGACAATTGATAATTTGAGAAAGCGTGGCATGATAGTTATGGAGTAGTGCTTCATGGGGAAGAAATATGGTGAATCGGTGGACCATTTACTCTTTACATTGTGAGATGGCTAAGGTGTTATGGGATGGTGTGTTCAGTAGAGCAGGGCTGGTTTGGGTAATGCCTACAACAGTGGTCGATCTACTTGCATTGTTCTCAAGTGGCAGCTGCGTGGAAGATGATTCCTTTGTGCATTATGTGGTATATTTGGATGGAAAGGAATGAGCAGTGTTTTAATAACAGGGAGCGTATCGCAGAGGAAATCTGGAAATTTTTTATGTTTACCTTGCCTTAATGGGTTTCAGCTATTTTACTTAATGGAGGGACTGTTCATGAGTTTTTGTTTTCATTTCCTAATCTTAGAATGTAATTAGGTGTATCTTTTGTATACTTTTTGTGTACAGGGGCTTCGCCTATTGCATTTGATGAATAAAGTTTTATTACTTATCAAAAAAAAAAAAAAAAGTGTAGTTGATATTGAATGTGGTAGGTTGAAGCTGAATGCCAACTTATTTCAATGGCTGAAATTAGTTTAGCAGTTTAAGAAGTGAACAATTTTTTTGAAATTTTTTTTTTTGTTCGCCCTCCTAGAAGATTGATATTCTTATCTTTTCTCTCTCTCTCTCTCTCTTCTTTTTAATTTCATTTTTATTTCAAGTTCAAAGATTTTTCAGTCTCGGGGATTGGCTTCTTTCTTAGTTTCAGGATGTCAACTGCTGGAAACAGGGCACTGTCCTTGTCCTGCTCTTTTATTATCATAATCATCCATCATTTAGAACTTTGCTGCCAAACCTATCATTGTCTGAACTTATATATATAAAAAATCAATGCCAAATTAAATATTGTTGATTCACTCCCTTCTGGACTTTTATTCTTGTCGAAACAAATGGAACCTAAACGTTCAGAGCCTTTTTCAGGGAGCCAGAGGTTCTTGACATCAGTGCCCATGAAGTGCTTCCACGCCTATTCAAGGAAAAGCTGCTCAATGCTTGAGTCTTTCTAATCTTGACCCGGGTTCCATAATTCCATTATAGAAATTTGGGAGGTCTGCTAAAGTGGGAGGGCTTTATGTTTGAAAGAAAGACACAGTGATGCATGCCTCCCCCCCTTTTCCCTTCATTTGGATGGAAGCTCCTGCTCTGCTTTGACATGGCAATTGCTTCTGAGAAGGTGCTTTCCTTTGTCGTACCATGTGTGTATACAGTTTAAAAACTTTTTCTGAAAATTCTGAAGGCTTTTATGCGTGGCTTCAATTTACCGAGATTTTTGTTATACGATTGGTTTTCCTCCTGTACGCTGGTTATAAAGATGGCCAAATTATAAGGATGGGTTTGGTTCTTGATAGTGGGTCACTTAGGATGCTGATTCCATATTAATAACACTAATTTCTGGAACTCTTGGATGCAATTGGCAAAAAACTGTTGAAAATGGCCATCATATAAATGGTGCTGTATTTCTGCTCAAAAGAATAGATGAAGTTAGGGGCCCGCCTCTTTCATTTTCATGCTTTTATTTCATGCATCATTGTTCTAATTGGAGACCTTCACAGGAAAAGGAGAAAAAAAGGTGTTTATTTTTCATTGATTTTTTTGGTTTTGGGGGGGTAATGTCAGAGGGATGGACGATTACAAGGAAAATAAATGGGGGTTAACAGTGCTTGCAAGCTCGGTCCTGATTCCTTTATGAACCAAATCCGAGTCTGTTTGAGGTTTTACTAGTTAACTTGGAGTTTGAAACAGAGGACTTGAACTCACGGTTCATTCCCTGAGAAATAATGTTTTAAACACGATGCACTAAGCTAGTTGCCGTGAGCGACTTGATTTTATCAAAAAGCCTGAGGGAAAGCCTACCTAAAATGATAGCTTTTGAGATTGTACAATCGGACACAGCCTAGCTACGAGTTCCATGTAAATGAAGCTCCAAATTAATGGTGTGAAATGGAAATGAGATAGATGGTCATGTAGCCAACTCAAACAATATATATGAGGATTTTTTTAGGCGCTGCACTTGATAAAGACTGCTGTTCTTAACGATTTTTATTTTTAATGTTAAAAACAAAAACAAAGAATGTCGTTCTTAACGATTAACCAAGGGGTATGTTTTTTTCTCCTTCTGTGAACATCCTTCGGCTGGTTGAGGTTATTAGAAGTAAAATTTACTGCAAAGTTACCGACTGCTTACCTTAGATGTGCCGCTGGAATTCAACGTTTTCTTGGATTAATGAGTTCCATTTGTCAAAAATCTTGTTGGGAAGGTGATGAGTTAGAAAATTGTTTAAATATTTTGTTGAGATACGCATGCTCAGGAGTACATCAGTGGTGATATTCTTTCTGCAAAGCATCATACAAGGAACTGATACAAACAGACAAATACAAGGACAAATATCAATACTTGAAAGAAAAACCCGCAACGAAAGCAACCCATCATGAGTTCATGTAAGGTGGTTCTTGCACTTTATGGAGTGCTTCTCTCTTGTGGATCCACTCCGGTGGGTGATGGTGGCGATGGCCTTGGTCTGTCATTTTCTTTCCCATTTACCTTTAGCTGGTCTGTATCCCTTTCCAACCTGCTAAACCTGTAAGCACTGCAAGGTTTTGATAGTTTTGTAGATTCACGTCAGTATGGACCTGTATTATTCTATAAAAAAAATATATATATTCAGCGATCTCTGTAATACGTACCTACCTAGAGTTAGTGGAGACAAGAGAATGACTACGAAAAGCACTCGGATCAGTAGAGAGAATATCTTCATTTTCTTTGTCATCAACTGCGCGCATGGCCGGGCAACTGGCGGGGATTAATCTGAGAGACCCTTCATCTTGTTCTGTTTTGAGTCAAGAGTCTTTACTGTATCAATGTATTGTAAAGGGATTATTTGACCAAATCCAATGCCGTGTACGTAGTTGATGAGTTATTTTGACACTGAATTTGCTTTAGACTTTGGAGCTCCTCTGTTCACTGTTGGTTCCTGTCAATATTATTCAAAGTCGTCTGTTGAATATTAAAGTTTCAATTGCACAATAATACTTTTTTAGGGAAATTTACATAAATCCCCTCAAACTACCACCTAATTTGCAATCATTCCAGAGTACTATACTCTTAATTATTCTCTTTATAAAAATATTTTTGTTTATTTATTTTTATTTTATAACGGCTTTTTCTTTAAGAAATTAAGGGGATTTTGTCTTTTTTTTTTTTTTTTTTTTTTTTCACGGGGAGAATATTGGCTTTTCAAGGGGAAATGGGGGTAAATTGAAATATTTTGATAGTTTTTTTTTTTTTGGGGGGTGGATCGTAAAAAATGATAGTGAATCATTGATTATAGATTTGATTTGGATAGTTTATGTTATAGCTACAAAAAAAATCATACAAAAATAAACTTACAAACTGACGTATTTTTATATGATACATTATATCTACTTTATAATAAAAATAGCTTTACAATCTAACGTACTATATCATGACACTCAATTTTAAGAATTTACTTTTATAGGATCTTTATGTGATTAAATCATTTATTTTTTCGTAACTAAATCAATCATTTATTTACCAGTGGACTTGACCTCATTCTAACTAAGATCGTTTTGGTACTGTATGACTTGGTCATTGTTACTGAAGCTCATACTGATTTCATTGCTGCATTTTCTACAAGTCGCAAAGGCCATACCATAAACTTAATTACGTCGACGCTAAAAATGTCTCCTTTTTGGTTAACACCAAAGCCATCCCATAAAATTCATGTTCAAAACTAGTCAAAGTAGTACCTCTTCGTGGATGCTTTATCAAGAAAACTGCTATATATTAATTCTATTAATTACAAGAACACTAAATCCTAAACCTCCCAAAAGATTGAAATACCTTTAAATAATCTTAAATTGATCACATGGACGTTACACCACATTACCCCATTTACGATATTACCACAAAATCTAATGAAAAGTAATTATGATCCTCTAGCTTCTTCTTCTTCCAGATCCTGTTCTCTGCATCAATTAGCGAGCTAGTTTGGTTCAAGGTCAAGCTCCCGAATTGTTGGCCAGTCCTCATGTCAATGGTCCTAGGTATACTCACATCCTTTTTATATCCAGTATGTTTGTCTACTTTTGTTTCTTACTAATTTTATTGCATCATATGGCTAGTTGGCTCGCTTGCTTAAGCTTTAAGCCTTATTTTCATACAAACTGCCTCTAAATTAGTTTTGTCAATATTATTACTGTTAGCAGGTCAACTCCAAGGACACATCATTTTCAACTTTCAAAAGAGCACCCACCCAGTAGTACTGTAATTAATGCGCGCGCCATGATATCATGATTATGTTCATCATGTAGTGCTAATTTCTATTGAAATTAAGCAGAATCTAAAAATCACTGTTGAGCGATGCATCAGCATGCACGTGATCATCACCCCAAAACCGTGTGGCCAAAAATTGAAAAGTCGATTATTTATATATAATTTGAAGAGATTAATACATGATCACGAAGACACCCCTCATATCAAACAACTTATAAGCTCGGGAATTGATCTATTCATGATAACGTTCACATTTCACTTTCATTTACAGTACACAAGAATTCAGAAGCACCCCAAAACTTAATAACTCTCTGCCAATTACTTAGGTAATATGCATGCAGCATGCTTCCTCATTAGCGTACAGCTTTGGCCTCTGGTTACGGCTGCATCCACTAATTACGTATCAACATTTTGATTTTCTCACTAATTAAGTCGATCATGGCTAAATTATTAGACATTGTTTTCTGGCGAACGTAATTCGGCGGCGGCCGGGTTTGGCTTGCACGAGTGTAACATGAAGTTGCAAGCTGCCACGGCCTCTCCTACTGTTAGATAAATCCATTCTTGGCCGATGTTTTCGATGAATTTGGACTTGTCTAGCTTCTTAATCACCTCGCTTCTTGGGTTGGCTAGCACGAGCTAAATTCAAAACAAACAAACATAATATATAAACTAATCATGATTCAAATAAAGGCGATTTTTTGGAATATAATAACAGTTTGATACTGATTATATATGAAACTGAGGCGAGAAACGACAATAAAGTTTCCTACCTTGAGACCCTTTCTATCGGCATTCTTCTTAACCTCTTCAAGCATGCTAATCCCACTCGTATCAATACTGCCCACAGCTGTAATCATATGAACGCATCTTACTTTAGCACTGAGAATATTTATTAACTAGTTGTCATGAGCTTTATGATCTTTAAAACAAACTGTTTGTGATTTGACAACTTACTACTGATGTCTAGTATAATATAATGCAAGCTGGTTTCTCCCGAAGCTTTTAATTTTTCTTCCTCCTCGTAGATCCACCTCGAAATCCTGAGAACAAATTTGAAATTTTCCAACCAGATAAGTAAATATAGAGATCATTATTTTCATGCTCACTTATTAACACGCGGGTTCACATACATACACAAAATTGCATGCTTGTCTATAATATATGTACCTTTCTCTCAAGTAGTTTGAATTGGCAAAGTAAATGGGTGCATCAATTTGGAGAATGAGAACTCCGGGAACATTGTTGGCAATTGGGTATTGATCAACGCTTCTGAACACCTTGGAGTTGGGAATATTGCCCAAGATAAAAGTCCGTGGCCTTGCTACAAATAGTAAAACCCTTAACAAAGATAGCGTAACCTGCAAATATTGCACATACAAAACCTTATATATATCAACAACTTTAGTGAACAGAAACAAAAAGTACTCTTCGTGTTTATTTAGGATAACGATGATGATGTGGTACTTCGTGATCATTAATGCAGTAGTACTACTTACCGCGATGACTAAGCCAATCTCAACACTGCCAAAGACCACGCCAAGATAAGCACCCATGCACACCAGGAAATCGAATTTGTCGATCTTCCAGAGATGGATGGCAGCTTCATAGTCAATAAGGCCAAGCATGGCTGCCATGATTATGGAAGAGAGCACCACAAGGGGTGTATAGAAGAACAACGGAGTTAGGAATAACAACGTGATCATCACCGCAGTTGCCATGACTATATTCGACACTGCCGTCTTACATCCTGCATTGAAATTCACCGCACTTCGAGAAAATGGCCCTGCAATCACAATATCGGACATATATATGTCTGGTTAATAATTAGCTGTTGAGGAAGATAATGTTGTTAGTGATGAGGAAGTGTTTCTTGCTCAGTTCTTGAAAGGCAGGTCTAAGCTTTTCTTTTGAAGTAATATCGTGTTGGGGCAGTGCTCAATTGAGCTAGTGGGTTGAGCAATCGGCCCAAAGGAGTCCCAACCCAGGCATAGATTTGGATTTGGGTTTTGGTTGGATTGGGTGGGGGGCTTTGACCTGACCCAGTTTCAACCCTAATAGTTTAGAGCTCGGAAAACATCTATGGTACCTGCGGTCAAGTAGCATGAAGTGCAAGAGCCAGCAATATTCATCATCCCAAAAGCGATCATCTCTTTGTTCCCATCGATGTTGTAGTTCTTGAATATGGCAAAGCTTCTCCCCACTGCTACTCCTTCCTGTTTCACAGCCACCAGTTAGCGTTCGCTGTTGATAAATTACTTGGAATTCTATATACTAATAAATAAGTACTACTTGTTATTTAGTATATATTAGTTTCTAATTTATAGTAATTAATCTGAAAAAAAAGTTCTTGTTCTACCATTCTAACTCCATTAAACTTAGATTTTTAGGACAGCCGATTCATTTTTTAATAATATTATAAATAGCAATTTCAATTTTAAGCACCATAACAAGCTAACTTTCGTGACCACTTACTGCAAGGCCTATGACGCCAGTGATGATTCCAGTTTTGATGGCTGTCATCAGATATGGAGATCCAAAAGCCAAATCAGATACCGAAGGTGGATTTAAGCCTTTCTTCAGGTGCCCAATCTGGGAGGAAGAACAAAAAAAGAAAGTAATGGTTACACCCCATGCAGTTAATAATATCCCTGTAATTAATATACTTTTTTAAATTATATGTACGTACGTACAAGTAGCGTTATTTTTATTTGCATGTACGTGTTTGTGATCCAAGAATCTGTGTGATAATTAGAAGATTAATGTGGATTGGGAATATTTCATTGTAACAGACATTGGGACTCCATGGATTATTGTACTCGGTCTTATATATACTCATGGTACGGTGAAGGTTGATACATATATTGTACCAGAACTGGGGGTACCTGGGGATAGCAGCTGGTATAGGAGGGGAAGAGGAGAGAGAGAGATCTAGAGAGAGAGAGAGAGAGAGAGGTTACCACTTGAACACCGTGTTTTTCAGCGTGGGTCAGATAAACGAGGAGGCTTCCCAAGATAACAGACGTCAGAGGTGCCATCGCATTTATCCAAAAGAAGGCCACCCTTTTCTTGCTCTAGTACCCATCAATATATAGCATCAAATAAATATAAGTTAGTTTATCTATTTTATATATTGAATAATTTAGATTCCAAAAAGAGTATATATGATCATAAGGGACGAAGTAATAATATATAATATATATACACACAAAAAAAGGGATACATGAATAGTTTATTTATTTTTTATATTTTCTCTCTAACATAAAAATAATTAACGTTAACTTATCTTTTTAGGTAGGCTCATATATTAATATATAGTACTAGCCTTTCTCTTAAAGAAAAACCCTTTTCATAAGTTAAGTAATTATTGTTTTTGGTGGTGTTATGGATGATATAGCAATATATATAATTATATTGACAGCAACAGCTAGGTGGGTAAACAACATGCAAGTTTTGCTTAGTAATATGGTTAATTATTTTACAAACTTCGAGCCTTTTTAAATCATATATAGTAGTACTAGAAACTTAGAAAAGAATTAATATAAATTCGACTAGGCCAGACGACTACTTACAAAGTATTTTGTGAGGAGGAGGAAGAAGAGGAAACAGCACCCCAAAACAGCACTTTCCCATCTCCACTGTAAAAACCAGCAACCACCAACAAAAAAGGGAAAAAGGTATGAAAAAATATAGGATAAAAAAATATTAAGCATTTTAAAATTAGAAATTTAATTAATATAATTAATTACCTGGTGTGTTTGGGAAAATACAGAGCGCATGACCGAGGAAAGATCAGTCTGATGAGTGAAATTAACCAGCCCGAGTAGCCCTTTAAGTTGCTGAAGACAAACAACCGTGGCTGCTCCACCCATGAACCCCACTATCGTCGCATGAGACAGAAAGTCCACGATAAAACCAAGTCTGCAATTTAATTAGTTCAAGTCATTTCAAAAAGATTATAGTTAAGTCATTGTCCGCATCAAACCTAGCTATACTCGTTAGTCATGCCCTAAAACAGGAACGTATCAAGCATAAAGCCCTAGAGATCAGAAAAGCAGACCTTAAGAAGCCCAGAGAAGCTTGAAAGAGTCCAGCAAAGAACGTAGCCGTGAGAGCCAGTTGAAGATAAAGTTTTGGGTTCTCATTAGGGTTAACTTCCTTCCCCAGCAAAGAAGATATGAGAAGGGATGCCACAGCCACAGTGCCCACCGCCAGATCTCTAGAGCTCCCCAACATGGCATACACCAATGGTGGGACAAAGCTGGAATCTGCATTAATTATCAGCACGTACAATTAGTTTTCTCGTTAATTTCTAGCGAAATAGATTCACAGCAAGCATATAATGTAAAAGTTTTGATACCAAAATCTGAGACAGTACTTACATAATCCGAGAATTGGTGGTAAGTTAGCCAAACTTGCATAGCTTATCCCTTGAGGGACTGCTAGACTGGCAATAGTGATTCCAGCAATAAGATCGGATTTGAAGAACTCAAAAGTGTAGCGAGGAGCCCATTCCAGGATTGGTACAAAGTATTGAAGGCCAAGGACAACCTTCTTAGAAAGAGGCTGGTTCTTGAAAGGCCGTAAGGGGTCATCAGGAAAGAAAGTCTCTTTGAGAGACGATTTTAAGGACTTGAATAGAGGTTTGGATGGAGGAATTGCAACAGGGTGTGGGCATTCATAGTCTGCGTTACCCATTGGAAGCCTATGCATGTCAGATTTTTGAGACCCTGCTGCAAGCTAGCAAAGATATATGTTTGAATTGGCCGGCCTTAGATATAATTCTCGTGATATATGTGTGTGTGTGTATATATATATTGCTGATGCAATGAGAGTAGCCTTAATTGTAGTGAACAACGGTATGAATATATTCCAGAGAGAGAGAGACAGAGAGACAGAGAGAATTTGATAAATATGGGACGTTAGAGGCAAGAGGTAGAGCTGTGTGATGACACAATGGTAAGAAGGGCGTCTATTTAAAGTGGTAAGGGAGGAGTGGAGGATCTTCAAGTGCTCTAAGGGACCCACAGCTATTATCTAACACGTGGCAAATTGCCAATCCTTTGACCTCAGATAGACCTGCACTGTTTTGCTACGCGACTAGCCGACTATATACCCACCTTGTATGCAGCCTCCCCAGATCATAATAACAGGCCAGTGATGATAATGGCGTCTCACTACCTCCATGATCAATGTAGTAGTAAACGCGGTGCATTCCTATTGGATGGAGAGATTGCGCACCACATGTCATGCTGGCGATGGATTTCGCCCCCCGCGGACCAATGAAGTTGGGAAGGGATTTGGGGAAGATTTGATCCCCACATATCGGTATTAATCGTACTCATGCTACCACTACTTCTTAATTAATCAGCACTTTTAGGTCATCTTTGTTAGTGATATTTTTAACTTAAGTCTATGACAATAATATATATTAACGATCCAAGGGGATCGAGGGTCGCATATGGCCCCCATGCCAAATTGTCATTCGTATGTAGCTAGTGGGAACTAGTTGTTTGCCGATCCATATATGTTTTTTTATTCTTCTTTGTCTTCAATTATTCAAATGTAATTGTCAACAGTCTAATGACATATGATCCCATTTTTTACGGATCCTTTAAATAGAAAATCTGAATTTGAAACCATTCGTCTTGTGTAATATATATATATATATATATATATATATATATATGCAAAGATAATTAATTTGTACCAATAATCACCTACCGATGTTGATATTCATGGGAAACACACTCATATATATTATAAATAGTTGAGAGAAATGCCTCATTAATCCTCTGCAAGATTCTTCACATGATTAATATAGTACGTACCACTGCTATATATATACCATGCATGATGGAGGGGTACGTAGTACTATATATTAATTTATTGGTTAATTTTCGTATTGGAGACTGGGGGAACATATATTAATTAAGAAAAATAAGTTAGGTCTCGTTTGTTTTCAGAGATGAGATGAGATGGGATAAGATTCACTACAAGAAATAAGGCTTTTTGCAGCGATTTTGTGTTTGTTGAAAATAAAATCGCTGCAAAAAATCATTAATTGTAACGAGTTTTACATCGCTGCATCCTTTGGTATTTTGCAGCGATTTTTTCACTTTTTACAACGAAAAAAAATTACCGCAATACTAAACCACTTTTTGCAGCGATTTTTCAATTTTTGCGACGAATATATTCGCCGCAATACTTAAAAACTTTTTACGCCGGATGTAAATTCGATGGAATTGAGAAAATGACTTTTTGCAGCTTTTTTTAACCTTTTAGCAATGAAAACGTTGTAATTAAAATTTAAAACTCAAAAACTTTTACTCAGGCGCCGAAACTCACGAAATCACATCTCGCGCGCAACTCTAATCCCTCTCTCCTTTCCTCTTTAAATATTTCTCCCCCCTCCACCCCCCACCTATGTTGTCTCCTCCCGTGACCCCCCAACAATGCTCCCAACCAGCCCGTGCTACAGTCGACAGCACGACGACGCCGTCGCCGACCCCTCCTCCCTCTCTTCCTCCTTTCTCTCCACCCACCGTTGCGCCCCAACTCTTACTCTGCTCCCTCTCTATTTCTCTGTTTTCTCCCCCTCCTTGCCGCCGTACGCCGTCACAAGCCCAGCTATCGGTGTCGATTTCCTCTTAGCCGTGCGAGAAGCTCTCTCGCTTCCACTCAAGTTTCTCCATCTTCCAGCCCCGATACCTCTCAGTTTCTCCCTCGTCTCTCTGTTTCTCTCATGCATTTTTGTTTCGGAGTCAGTAGTACTAACAGATCAATTGGTTCTGTTTGTTAATAGACACATGCACGATGCATTTTCATTTTAGGTTTTTTTTCTTCTTCTGATCTACATTTCCGCTTTCCTCGCTAACCAAGCAAAGAAGAACAAAGCAAAAGAAGATCGTTGCAAATAAATCGTTGTAGTCGAAATATGCTAGAAAGGGTGTTTTATTTTTTAAAACAAATCGCTGCTGATGTAGTTTTTGACGAAGATAAAGTCCATCGTTGAGTAAGGTGAGTTATTTGTAGTGGTTTTTCTGAGATATTTCGGCGTATTTAATCGACGGCAAAAGATGATTTTAGTGAAAAACACACGTTTTGATTACGGTAATTGCGGCAACTTTTTACTACTTTTGCGACGACTGAAAATCGTCAGCAAAAGTGTGTTTTTCCTGCGATGACCAACAACGGGTGAGTTTGAGCAGTTGCGATGATTTTTTCGGGTCCAATGTGTGTCGAAGTCAGAATCGCTGAAATATGCTATTTGCAGCGTTTTGGAGGACTTATTGCAACAAATTAAAATGCTGGAAAAGGCTTATTATGTTGTAGTGATGAAAGTTAAAAAGTTGAATAAAATATTATTAGAATATATTTTTTAATATCATATTTGTTTTGAGATTTGAAAAAGTTGAATTATTTATTTTATTTTATATAAAAATTTAAAAAAATTGTAATGATAGGATGAGAGGTTTTCAAAGTTTTAAATTTTAATCTTGAAAACAAACAAGGCCTTAATTAATTTGAGATATTTATAATCCGTAGCAAATGGCCGGGCAATTAGGAGTTAATTAGTTTACATGCATTAATATGATCGTTTAATTAAGCTCAATTGGTCAATATATATGTAACATTAATTGTGAGTGTCATATCTCCATTTGTTTTTGTTTTCTTTTTGTTTCTGATCATTCCATGCAGCTCATGCTATTTAATTTACATAACTGTAGATGATATATAATATGGTAAATCAGAACGTGTCAGGCCAAGCCTCTAATGAAAATTATACCCTATATATATATATATATATATATATATATATATATATATGGTTGTGCTTAAATTTTCTCAAGAGAAGATAAATAAACAGATAAAAACCGATCAGTTTGGATGATGATGATGATGTGACTTTTTAACTGTACTTCGAGGCTCGTATTAATTTGACTCTAGCTTTGATCCCATTAATATGGTTGACATCTGGTCAAAATCCTAGCTAGCTACTTCTACCTCATCTAATTATTAAAGGAAAAATCTTCTAATCGTCAAACTGTTAAAGGCTTAAAAATAGCTTTCAATTATGTGTTGCCACGTAGTCTACCCATGGGGCCAAAAATGGAACCGCACGGTACACGATCGAAAACCAAATCCCCCTTCCCACGGAAACCCAAATACCTCACCCCTCTCCTCTCTGCAAATTCCTAGTTTGATGCCTCTCCCTGTACATAATGTTAGCAGGGTTGTTGGTTTTTCAAGTCCTGTACATATGTTGATCGTAAACAGTAAACAGTAAACAACATCTCCAAGGTCTCCAACACCTTAGAGCCAAGGCTCTCTGGTTAAATTCCTTTAAGCTCCAAGATGCGAACCAGGCTTATACTGAGGGGTTTCAAAAAGGGGTCCTCAACCATTTTGTAAAAAGATGGGATTTTGCCAGTACGGGGATTCTTGCAAATATTTTCATCCCAAAAATAAATTTTCAAAGGTGAATGCTCAAGGCATATCTTGGGGTTGTAGGGACTATCCTCTTTTTTTTTTTTTTTCAGTTTCCCTACAACACTGATCATCAATTGGTGGAAGAAATTGAGTGCATCTTTCTCTTCATAAATAATATTTTTGGTGCTGCTTGAAATTGCAGGGAGAAGTTTCAGAATGAGAATCTACGTACGAATCTTGGCAAATCATAACTCTCCTCTGGGTGCCATAGATTTGAACGTAAGTGGGGGGAATTTTTCTCTTTTCATTTGTGGATTTTAGGTTATGTTTAGATAGCGGGAAGTGTTGAGAAGTGTTGTAAAAAAGTAATAATAGAATATTGAATAGTAGTAGAAAGTAAGTAAAAAGTAATAAATAGTAAAAAAAGTAGGTAAAAAATAATAATAAAGTAAAGAATAATAGTGAGAGTGTTTGAAAGTAGATGAGTACTCTCGATATCCACAGTACCCAAACAAGGCCTTAATCACGCGTGGATTTGTGTACCGTGTATTTTTCCAACTTTCTTATGTGTCTTCGTGTTATTAGATGGCTGTTTTTCTCCCATTAGCCTTTCAAATTATTAAAATGGAAAGTCACTGATAGTTCAGATAATTTATTTATTTGTTTAGTAGTTAAGAAAATATTTTGTAATGTTGTTGTGAATTTTGAAAAAAAATAAAAATTTAAGAGTATAAAAAAAATAATAAAAAGAAATTTGCTCTCTCTACATTTCTAGAAATGAAACTCATATTTCGTCTTAAAAAAGCGCAGCAGTACAAAAATTATTCAAACAAAAAAGTTAAAATTTGAACGGTTATACTTAATTGGGACGTTCGTCCTAATAAGTATACATAAAGCGTTCCTAACTAATCTAGAAGCTCTCTCTTAGAAAGTCTTCAAAGCCTAGCTGATTTTTTTAATTTGCTGGCCAGAGAGGGGGAAGCCTCGGCTTCTCCTCTTTTTTCATCTACTTACTTTATCTATAAAGTTAAGAAAAAATCTATTCATAAGTTTATACACCACACATTACAATTTTTTTTATTTTTTTATTTTATTAAATGTGTGTTATATAGATGATGAGTAGAAAAATTCAATTATTTTAAGAAGAATAAAACAAAAAAAAAAATTGAAAAAAATAAAAAATGATTTGGTGTGTGGTGTATGAGCCTATGAATAACAATGCTCATAAAGTTAATTCTACTTTCTTAAGTGTTTTGTTTCCTTTAAGGTTGAAAAAGGCAAATTTGTAATTTTTTGATAACATCCGACTTACATACGCGGCATGGGAAGGCTCTTAGGCTACCACTCGTTCTGGCGGTTTTGTGATAATTGTTGCATGTGGACCTGATGCGCCACCCCTTCCAATTTTTCTCACTACAAGTATCAGATAAACGAATTTTCCACCATTAGATCCTTCAGATTTGACTATTGTGGTTGCAAGGAGGCAGGTGCATGGGTCACACGCGCTGTCACAGATTTCGAAGTCTATCGAAGTTGGTCTAAACTGTAATCCGTTCATTTTCACCTCTATCTTACTGATTTTCTTACTGTTTTCCTTACTGCTTTTCTCAGGTTTTGTTAGGATACTCTTATATATATGTATATATATATCTCTCTAAATAGTTTAGTAAAATATTCGAACTGTTAGTGCTCGACAATCACCACCTCTTCTTTGGTCCCTTGACGGTCTCTCTACGCCACAATCCATGAGCTCCACTCTTTTTTTTTACTTTTGCTCATGAGAATCACTTGCATTCCTTTGGGAGAGTGAAGTTTTGCGATAACGTATAATGCGATGGAGTTTGGATTTGTTATCTGACTTTTTATTATAAGAGTTATCCTATTTGGCCACAGGATTGTGAAGACGAAGCAATGGACTTCCCTAATGGTCACTTCAAGACAAAATGCAATCACTACAATCACCATAGCCTATGGCCATGGAGCTACAATCTCACTCTCGGATTGTATAAAAACTGTCACTTTGTACGGCTTCCTATTAGCAGGGAATGATAGAAAACATTTATTTGTTTACGTTGCCTTTTTTTTATTTTATATAGTGTTGTACTACTAGTTAAGAAAGGGTATTTGTCGGGATTCCCCTACCCCAGCCCCTACTCATGTATATTTGTATTTTTTAATTATAATATATCAAGCTTGCTCAGAAAAAAATAATATATATATATATATATACCCCGACAAATACCCTTTCTTAACTAGTGCAGTACAAATTAACGAATGTTTTATATATATATAACGTTAATTAAGTATATTATCAGGATATATCTTTTATATACATATATATATATATATATATATATTAATGTTAGCTGAAACTTTCTTAAAAAAGAAACAAGGTTGGTGTGATTTCCTCTCAATCGTTAATGAGGACGACTGCAATGACGAAGTTAATAGCCTAGCTACCAACAATATCCATCGGTATATTCTCTTTGTTTTAATTCGCTTATAATTAGGCTACTATATTTGATCTCGATCTCCTCATCTTTCAGTACTTCCTTCATTGCTTTTATCAAAACTATGTGAATGATCAGCACGAATAATATATTTTAAATGACTGCATGCATATATCTTCAAACGAATCAAATTAAAGCAAATAAAATTTGAAAATTCATGCATGTATGTATGTATGTATACCCACTATTTCATAATTTCTTAGTTTGTATTAGAGTTATTTTCAACTTTTATGAGGTCAATCATTTATGTACAGATTTATCAAACTTGTCTCATGTCCATTAACTGCAATTTTGGACACTGAAAAGGCTTAAGGATTTTTTTTTTAATTATTATTAGTACTACTGCATGTATATATTTCGGGTTATAGATTGGAATATATATATATATATATATATATATATATATTTATATCTAAGCGGGCCGGCTCTAAGCTGAAGTACTCACAGCTCCAAGCTGAGTACTAGTACTGGATTCAAATCAAGCCCCCTCATCATGACTGCTCATGATCCATTGAATTCAAAAAGTGTGAGGGATAGAGAGAAAAACACGCCCATGTACACATTGTACACGTTTATGTTGAATATTTCTATTAGTTAATTTAAATTGGAAGCTTCCATCAGGCAGTTGTAGTACTCATGTTCCATGGAATTTGATCAAATTGTCGCCTTGTGTGTTTCACGACCTATGCGCATGGTTACTGATGAATGCATGATGGTGGCAAAAAAGTGTGTATATATATATAAGAAATTATGTTTGTAGTTTTAGGATATGCAAATTTAACACATTTAAAAACTAATTATATCTAACATTACTCTATATATATCCATTTGATTTCATAGGCGGAAGGTGGGAATCTCCTCCTTTCATTGCATTTCCCCCTCTATAATTATCATAAAGAGAAAGGGTGATAGTGATAACCATTTATTTAGTACTCCCTCTGCTCACTTTTGCTATCGGATTGAAAATCTCATTGGTTACGTACACGAATGAATTAATGCTTTTAATTAATCATATTTAATAAGTAAGTGGATTAATGATCAATTTGCTGATCTAGAGATGGCACAATTTTATATAATTATTTTTTCTTTCAAGAAATTAATAATTAAAATAAATATATAGATTTTTGAGATGATATGGTCCACACAATCATATCGATCTAACGATACAATAAGTATAGTACTTATCATGCATCTTAACAAGCAACTTGACTCCAGGATAAAATTAAATCGTCATGCATGATGTATATATGGAGTAAAGGAATTCTACATGATATTTGGATTCAATTTTTTTATTTGTCTATTTTCTAAATAAATTGTTTTTTAAATTTTCAGTCCGAGTGTGTTTTAAAAGTACACCAAAAACATTTTTACCACCAAAAAGGCAAAAACGTACAATTAATTGATCTTCCAAAGAGCATTTTCCTCCAATAATTATTGTCGCGTGGTCTTTTTTTTTTTTTCCCCCCACAAAATACAGAAAGACACATCTTTATATCTTAATTAAAAAAGAAAAATTATACTGTACGTACCCTTATGATCTAACTTCTATTCCTTGAATTAGCTCTTGTTTCTTTTAAGAAGAAAATTAGGACTAATGGATAATATTGCTACATCAATACATATAGCGAGACAACAGTAAGATATATATGAATGATCATGTAGTATCTATCTAGAATAATTCACACGACCCCTCCACTTTCACAAATTATTAACACTCAGAAAAATTAATATAAATTTAATCAGGGAACGTATTTCTATGTGCATAACCAATATATTTTATGAATATAAATAAGATTTTTGAGATTATTATAAGGAGATCGTGAAGCTATATATTCCGGGAAGTACTAGGGATCGAACAAAATAGTTTCAGCTTAAATCAGTGTTATTTTTATTAACTGTATTAAGGAACAGATGATCTAATCATACTTATAATGGTCACGACCTAATTGATTCGGTCTATAAAAAATAATAATAAACCTTAATTAATGGTAACATTAACATGCAACAGCGGCAACAATATTAATTAATAACAATACGAATAATATTGATAATGATAATGATGAACATCGTATAGGATATATATATACTATGTTGTACCCATATATTAAATCCTGATCTATTTCATTGAGCATGAAACCACAAAATAATTCTTTACATTATATTAATGGTACTATTTGGCCTCGTGCATTCAACTGAAAACTACCCGTAATTATTAATTCGTACCAAGAAAATATTAATTAGTAAATGGATGACTGAATTTCCGTAAGAGTTTAGTTTTCTAAGATAATGCAGAGATATGGATGACAGAAGCTAATTAGCTGGAGCCGATGTCATGATTCATGATCATAATTTTGTTTTGGTAATCCACAAAGTTGCAGCAAGTTTAAAGTATAATTAAATAAAGAAAGTGAATGGCAACATTATTGATGAGATGCTCATGACATGATTGAACAATATATGTTCCATAGTAGTACTAGTCTACTAGCTAGAGTGGAAAGGACAATTTGGAGCAGCTTTCTTGATCCTCTTTTTGAAGCACGGACGTTGAAGATTTTGTTCATCGATCATGTGTGTATCAATAATGACGAAGGTAATAATTAGAGATTAACAACTAATGTGGAATATTATTCCTGATCTCCTAACAATATTCCTCCATTAATTAGTGAACAACCTCCCCATATATAACCTCCCCCTGATACTATATATTCCCACTGATCCATGGCCTTTAAGCTTATTGCACTGATCTTTCAAAGGATTGACAATCTCTTCAAATTAGAAGCAACATCGACTTTTAGGTATAGAGAATGTCAAATTTGAACAGAATTCCTGGCTTGATATGCCAAATCACACATGCATACGGTCACCAAAGAGGTCATGAATCACAATCGATCGGAGGAAACATATATATGTATATTATATAGGGGTTATTGTTGATGAAGTATTCGTATCATCGTATGTGTACATATATACACGAAATGCACAAGACTTATAATTGGCGGTTCCAACGTGCATGTTAATTTATAAAGTGCTGCAGTTATATAACCTGCCTCATATCATCTTCTAGCTAGCTAGCTAGCTGATCGAGTGTACTGACAATATCTTCTTCTTGGTACGTAACGGTATCGCAGCTTCCTTAATCCCAAACCCGACCCTTAATTATCAATGCAATGCTTTGTATAAATCTCCATTCATTAACTCTAATTGGTTTGTAATGACTCTTTTTTAATATAGTGGAGTTTATTAAGAGCGAGAGAGAGATCAGAGAGAGAGTTTGAGAGAGAGAGAGAGAGAGAGAGAAAGAGGATGCGTGGGTGATCTTTTCATGAGTAACCATTTTGAAGCATGCATCTAGGTAAAGGTTTACCTGTGATTTTCTAGTCGTTGAAGGAAATATAATTAAAGCTTAGTTAACGTACGTTTTTGGTCATGTGACTCATGCATCATGCTTGAATCCATGATGAATGCTGAAGAGGAAGCTCATGCAACGTTCCAGCATGCAGTCAACTATAATTACAAGATATATCTTAAAGAGAAGAACAAAATCTTCGGCCAGTATATTGATCGATCGGGCGACATCTTGTCAAACATTAGGCTGTAATTGAGTGATATATATAAAATTAAGAGTTCTTACAGCTTCTTGGCATCACGCATTCTGGACATGCATGGCACTGTACGTGGGGTCTGAGAAATATTTGAAGTTGGGTAGGTTTAGATCAGTAGAAAAAGGTATTTGGATCTCCTAGAATTTTTTACCAAATTTTAGGTTCTAATTAAAGTACTGGATCAAGACAGATAAACACATGAATTAGATCTCATACTGTTTAGCTCTTTCTGAATAAATTTCTCAGATAGTATTAATTAATATTCAATAAATCTTATATGTATGTATTTCTCCCACTCTTAAGTATTCAATTTCGGTAAAAAAAACAAAAAACAAAAACAAAAACTCCATGAGATCACTATCGGAGAATAAGATATTCCTTTTGACCATTGCAGTTGGTTAACTGGACTATAAATTAAGTACACCACCATGCAACGCAGAATAATGCACAGTCGACATTAATCGATATATATTGTGGTGAGAAACTAAAGGTCATAGAGGATCGACACTCTAAAGTACTGCATGCAATTAACGAGCTAGCTAGGCATGATCATAGGCTCTAAATTGAAGCTGAGCCACCTAAAATTAATGTCATTCCTTTTTACAAGATAACAAGTTGTACATCATGTGGTTAGACCCTGGACGTCTGGTTCCGATCCTCAGCATTAATATTGGCATTAATTTATAAGGGTTTGGAGGAACCCACCGAGATCGATCGATGATTGTAATATTAGCTATACATACAGTTTGAGTGAGACCAATAATTGTGATATTCAACTACATATAGGCCATAAGTTATAAGTTGACAGCCCATGTGGAAGAAAATCCCATTAAATTTGTGGGAAGCACTGTATGTTAAGAACACCACCAATTGATTGATAACCAAGGGCCCTATGAAATTATGAAGCTTTGAAATTTAATTTTTGGGGGATCTTCATAAGTACGAATTCTTATGTATATAACTATATATATATATATATATATATATATATATATATATTGATACTTAATTGATATTTACTCATCATGATGTGGAACCCTGAATGAAAGAGAGCCATGAGAAGGATTGAGGTGGTAGATTGCTCGATCTCCCGTGGTATATGCGTGATCACAGTTTGGAGATACCACTTCAACTTTTTATATATAAGAAATTAAAGCAATAACGTCTAAATGTCTTTCAAGAAAAATTAATGCTATTTTTATTTTAAATTTTGTCATTTATATCTGTTCATATATCATGTTAACGTGACACATTTATAAATTAGTAAATAGAATGAAATTGGAGATTATAAAATCTAAGATGAAGAGTATATATAGTTTATCCTCCTTCAATGAGCTAGCCTCAGAGAGGTTGAATTATCTATCTATATATAAGCCTCACATATTGATAAGAGGATCGAAAGGAGTTTTGCTATATATATATATATATATATATATATATATATATATGCTTCTGAAATGTAGCGCATATATACCATGGACCGGAAGACATTTGTGGTGCTCAAGCTTTTCTTCTGACAGTCGGTCGGCAATGGTACCATGCACATGGACTAGTGGTCTCGCAGTACCCCACCTACGTACGTACGATATACGTAAATGGAATTAACATTCTACTTAATTAATTGGTACCACTTTCAATAATAACATATATTTTGTGAGTGATAATGTCGATCGGGAAAATAGAGATTTTATAAGAATCGTAAGCTAGTGGAAATAAATTAAGAATAAAATCAAGCAATTTATATATACAGATACTAAGATTCGTTTGGAATATTAATCTTATATATATACATCTATGGGAAATAAAAACCTCCTCAATAAAATATTAAGTACAAGAAGATCATGATCGATCATAGTAATGAGTCTACCTAAACATTCCATACTCCTAATAATGCACATGATATTTTACTATCATGCATACAGAAGCTAATTAAGGAAACAAAAGCGGTTAGTAGTTGATCATAGCATATATATATAAGCAAACTCTTAATTACTAGTCTCCAAAGACGACGTTTCTCTTTTCTTTGTGCATAAGAGACGACCATCTTGGGCTAAAGTCCCACTTGAGGCTTGTACGAAAGCCAACGGCCTATCTTTTAGAAGCAATCTTATTTATAGACTCCAAATTAATATATGTTCCCTTGATGAACAAGCTGGAATATTACCAAATTGCTTGTTTTTCTTAGTACTCCTAATCCTTACTGCTTGGATAATGTAAATAAATTACAGCTCCACTCTCTGATTCCTATTCCTACCTAATTTAATACTAAGACGAAAAATAAAATAAAAAATGCATCAGCTTTCAATGAGAAATATATATATATATAGGCCTATGTGGAATTGGGAAGGGAATGGTTTCTTTGTCGTTTATCAAGAATTGTGACAAAAAAAATTCAGCATTAATGGTTGTTTCAATAAGAGTAGCAGAATGCAGTAGTAGCTAGTCAGCCTAGTGATAATCAGTGTCAAAGTGAAAACAACAGAGTTGTTCGTAAGTTTGACCGAATTAATAAGCCTCGATCCACATCTTCAGCTAGCTGTTGTCTTAATTATTATAAACTTGAATTTTCATGTGGTCATGAGCAAATTCTTGCATTCATCACTAGCTACCCTGGGATTGCATGAGTATATTTTTTGGCAACTGTTTTGTATTCCCACATTTTCTTTGTCGCATTCCTATGATTACTGCTCACCAATGGCAGCATACCGCGCGCGCATTATAATATTAGATGTACAATTCGGCGAAACGAGCTAATTAAGGGAATTAGTCACCCTTTTTTTGTTCTATATATCATGTTCCAAAAGGTATATATGCATGCATATAGAGGAATAAAGTCTGATAAAAAGCTACAACATGCTAAAGGGAAGACAAAAGAAAGTGATCATCAAGGACGTCCACCAATAAGGGCTAGCTAGGCCAAGTTCGCATGCTGCGCGCTACTCTCTCTCTCTCTCTCTCACAATATCACTGTCAACTGCCGGCCATCCACTCAAACTCTTCGCTAGCCTAATCTCTTGTAGTTTTCCTCTACGTACATATTGCTCACCAATAGTTGCTTTCGCAAGTCAGCCCTAGCTCTCATGTCATGTACATGTAAGATTCCCTTCAACCAAAAATCCATTACCATTGCTGCAAGTGATCTCGAAAAGGTACTGCACTTTCTAAATTCATGTGGTTTAGAGTTATCCTAACCCGCGACCATATCATGTGCAGCATTTGTCACAAATTAAGTGAATGTTGAGGTGATGTTAGATTATGTAAGTTGATATGTAAATAGTAATACTTTGTAGGTATCATTAAGATGCATGTGTTTAAATATAAATAAGTTGAGATATGTTCTTAAAGGTATAAAAGTAAGTTAAGATAGATTTAACTTTTTTTATGAAAAGTTGAAAAAGTAGCGAGTCTCATCAATAATAATTAGTTTGAGATAAATTGAGTTAATTTTAACCAAAAACACCAAAGATATTTATTTCAATTATAGTCATGACTCTACAGCCAGATGGAGTCCAATTCATTATGCACAAAGAGATCTTCGATTATAATATCCCTGTGTGAAATGCTCAGAACTAATTCGTGGACCAGATCATAACTAGCTAGGTAGGAGGGCTGACAATTAAGCCCGGCCTGCAAGGCTAATTTCTTTGTTTATTACAAGCCCCACTCAATTAAGCAGCCAGGCCATGCAACTTTTCTTTCTGATCATATACTGTCTATATAATATGTTTATAATATTATATATATATATATATATATATATATATATATATATATATATATATAAAAGAACAGCAATCATCAAAAAGAGCAATAACGAATGAATTAGGAAAATGGAGATGGAAAAGGAAAGTTGCCAACATATATAATGCAGCTAGCTAGGGTCCCAATATCGTGGACTTTTTCTAATTATTGAAGGACAAGCTAGCGGACTTTCTAATGAGATCGATGGAGATGTGACTATATCTATCCTCAAGTAGGGGGCCCTAATTCTCAACTCCTTTTCATTATTGTCGATCTTCCACAGAAGAAAAAGATCAGTCGACATGACTTTTTTTTCTTTTTAATGTTTTGTAAGAAGATTGGAATCTATATATGCACTGTCAGACCCATGAATAGCTCCCCATCGACACATATCAAGAATGTGCGCCTTTACTTTGTCTCATTTCTTTTTCTTTTTCCTTTTTTTGCCATTTAAATTTTATTCCATTAATAACTTACTATTATAAGGACCATAGGAATGTTCTTCATGTACTCGCTCGGATGAACTATTGATCTTATATTTCAAACCAGGCGGCCATCCCCATCCGATCTAACAATATCATTGATTTTGATTTCATCCGTCCTTATAAGAAAACGAACAAACAAAAGTACTAAAATTAAAAATAGGACAAACAAATTAAATAGTAAAGCAATAGTACTACGTACTGGGCACACATTACAAAAGGTGAGTCCGATTAAAGTTATATAAATATATATATATATATATATATACACACACACTAGCTAGCTGCATGCCCCCACTGATGTAGGTTGACATTTTGAGTCATGGCGGGCATCTACAAGAATCATGTCCAACTGAAAATGACATTAAAAAACATCGACTTAATCATGTATATAAGCATATTGTGATTAAAAGGTTTATAAATCAAGTGATAATATGACATTAGATGATAAGTTCACAAGTGAAATATAATAAATAATCTTCAATTATCTAATGTTACATGATGGGATGATGAGAGAATGATGAGAATTAGGATGGTGAGTAAAATTACTCATATTATTATATACTAGTTATTCCTACCATTATTTATTTTAGTATTTTACATAAGATTTCAAGTATCCACGATTTTTGAGAAAAATTAAATTGAAATTTCATGAAAGTAATAGACGAGATCGGTTGGGAATTATATATTACAGCACCAAATTAAATAATGAGAATCAGTTCATGGCCCAAGCGTCATTTTGTTGACCTAAATATATGGTCATGCGTCGTCTGGTCGTACTGCGTTGGGATTTTGTTATAGATGAGCCATTCCATCCTCACAAAAAGCCCATTAACGGAAAGCCGAGGTTATTCTTGGGCTGGGGTTGAAATGGGCGGGCTTTGAAAGGCAGACAGCTGACTTCTTAGGGTTTGAGCGAGCTGGGGGAGGCTCTTCTAAGTGATGAAAGTTAATTACCCGTTGCATCATTCATCTTAGAACTTAATGACCATTGTCTCCCCAAGTTTTCTACCAATTCCAGTTGAAAATTGGAGTGGAGACGGCATTAGTCACCTTAATATTGAGTTTAGGTCGAATCATCTTAAAACAATGATCAATCCTACAATACTGGAAGCAGGGTGCATGCTGTAAAATGAGGCTAATTCATTGGTGAGCATGGCTAGTCAAATGATCATTGATGGCCGTGAGCTATGCCTGAGCGTATAAAGAATTGGACAGGAAGGTGTACTTCCTAATCAGTCACTCTAGATAACCTTAATAGAACAAAGGAAAGGGATCGACTAAGGATCTTGTAGCAGAAGCTCGTAGAGAGACCTTTGAAGCTTGAACATTGTAGTTGTTGCAAACATATACCTAGTGGAACATTCTTATATATGGAACAACAAAAAAAAGAAAAGAAAAACAACATATGTTCGAAGAAAATCACACCTCATAAATGTCTATAAACAGATAAGAGTCCAATCAAGTTGTGCTCTTTATGGAGTTGTTTTTTACAGTTTCACCTCATTGATACGTTCAGCCAAGGTTCGATAGGATCCCTTACAATAGGGCACATCCCTGCAGTTCTGAGATTCAGAATCTTTTGGGTTGGGGGACTCGGGAGTCAATAGCAGCTTCTATATCAACCAGCTTCACCATTTGTTATCATTCCCTCTTTAAACGTTCAATGCCTGCTTGGCATCCTCATGTCTCTTCGGGTCGCAACATACACGAATTTCGGTTAAAATTGGGGTGAGGGATGCACCGCAGATCTATTTCCATGAGGCTGCAGTCACAGAAATAGATGAAACAACTTGATCAGATGTTGATTAAGATTAAGAAACATCAAAATGCGGATCTGATTTTTGTGAATTTACATGCTTGCTTCCTCCTAGTGTCCTTGTGCTTCATTATTTTGGTTCATAAACAATTTTTGCGAATTCTGGGTTCTTAGTACTCACATCAAATGCAACAAGCAATCTGCTGTAGTTTGTATTTGTTAGTACTGTACTTGAGGATCCACACTCACTGTCTTTAAGTGAAACTGTCGATCTATCAAGCTTGATTGGCCATGGGTATTGGTAGTTTTGAGCAGTTGAGCCCACATGGGAAGATGACCTCTGCATCCGCACCGCCCTGGGGACATTCCTCCCTTCCATTGATGCCCTACGCCGGCTTGGTTGCCTCTCAATTGAGTCTGGTCTTTGCTTTGGTGCACTCTGTGACCGGACTTTGGCTCTTGAAGATTGCGTGTTGGCCATGTAATTTGGGAATAATGGGTAGTCATAGGACATAGATTCTAAATAATTTGGCCTGGGGAAAGCGAAAGGAACCCTTGAAGGATCGGGCTTGGACGCAGCGGAGTAGTACTGTGGGCTGCTTTGTGCTGTATCGAAGGAATAGTCATCGAAATGCCCACTGCAGGCTCCTGGGCTAATGTCAGTCAAAGCTGATGGAGCCGGTGAGGCCTGGTAGTTGTCTTGCTTAGTGGGTACACAATTTGGTGCATATTGAGTGGAGAATCTATGTTCTATTCGCTCGTGTTGCGGCTGGCTAGAGTAGCTATTCCTGCTTCTTAAGCTTCCTTTTGGTGCACCAAGATCCATCTCCACAATCTTAATGTCCTCCATGCCTCTATCCATCTCCTAGACACAAAAACCAGATTGCAGATCAGTGTTGTTGAAAGATCGGTTTTTTTTTTTACACATTCGAGAATGCTTTAATTTTTCATTTACAAGTTCATCACTCGATAAATGACATTTCAAACAATTTTGGAAACTTTGAACCATAAATGTTGTTCAGCACAACTAATTAAGGGCTAAAACAAAAGAAGAGAGATTCCCAATTGGCGAAACAAATAGAATGTTCTGTTTCAAAAAAACCTTGGCTGGAAATCAGAGAATAAAAGAACCACGATTAGGAAATTATAGCTAGAAAATTATGGAACTAACATGATGGGAGTGTCTGAACTGATTTTCTTGTGTCGATTTTCTGTACTGATTAACAGGCTTCGCTTCTTCAGCCATCCGGATTCTCTGTGCCACAGCTCTAGCCTGTACTGTCACCAGTGCCTGCATGTACCGAAGTGTAGCCGTCGCTTGTTTCCTCACCAGGTGACCTCTCACCAATGCCTGCAACTTCACGAGTCCTTTTAACGCGGACAGTGCTTTCCTTGCCTGTAACAAAGCCAAGGAAACAGTTCGCAATTGGCATTTCATCTTTGTGACATTTGGGTTATTACAATATGAACCCTCTGTATCTTATAGATATTTCGGCTACCCGAGTAAAGATAGGGACTTCCGGAGTTTCTTACCAAATAAGACCGGAAAACCGATTGAATCTTTATTGCAGCAACCACTTCAGCTGCACTGGTTCTGCCATTGGCAGCTGCTGTGAGTCGGATCACCGCAGCTGCAGCCTGTGCAGCAGCCAAGGCGGCATCTGCTGCTGCAGTCGTGGCTGCTGCCATTGCCATGGCTTGCTTTTTCGGCTCATTCTCAGTATCCAAAGCGGTCTGTACAGCTGGTGGCATTGTGGCAATGGGTTCCACAGGATTTGAGTCCTTGCTGGGAGCTGCAGCTGCGGCTGAAGATCTTCGAAAACTCCATCGTCTTTTCTCTTTCGGTGTCTGTGGGGTGGAAATTGGAGTTGTCGGATTGTTCTCAATGGCAATGCAAGAACTCTGATTACTTGGCAACTTGTCCTTGTCTTTTTTCCCTGTCAATAAGTTCCTAAGCCATTTGCTTGTCTTCCCCATCTCTGTCAAATCTTTCTAAGCTGCCACTGTATTACAGCAATGACAAAGGTATAAGAAATCAAGAAATGATATTGTGAGATCCCTTCCTGTCCATATTTGATAAGTGATGTTAAACACTATAAAGTATAAAGCCCCTCCTAATTAGAAGTGAACAGATTGCCCTTCTGTCGACAGCCTAATTTTACTGTACTATTATTCTCTTTTCCCATTTAGCGCTAGCATATAATATTTCTTTATCTGCTATAGCTACCGTTTACAGTGGTTATTAGGTGTTTGTGTCATGTTTACAATTAGGTGAGGCCTGCTTGAGAGGGAAGAAACAGAGAGGAAGCTCCTAGATGAGCCACTTGCCATCCTCCTGAAGTTAAAACGGTAGAGATTCGTTACCTTTGATTTAGCATTCGCAGCTGCCCGTTTGTCCTTGACCTTGTTCCTCAACGTAAGACAATCAGCTTGGGTGTTTTGGTCACTATGTGATGCTGGTTGATGCGGGATGGAGTGGATCAGAACGCACGTGAAAGTGGTTCATGAACATGCAGAATCCGTGTAAAATACTTATATCTTGATGGGGAAGCTGCCCACTTGGTGGGGTCCATTTCGGGGTCATGATTTAAGAAACTGGAAGACCTTGTGGGTTTGTGGGGTCCATAAAGTATTGAGTAAGGGGACTGAGGGGTCCACACTACGTGTATCAGAAGATTCATGTTTGGTGGGGGCCTGGGCGTTTGCACGTGCTCATTCTACCCTTTGCTCCATGATCCAAGCAAGCAAGGCCCCGATACTAAGACCAAGCAGGAAGTCATTCGACCTTCCTTTTCATCAGGGTGTAGTTGTAAAAGCATTTATACACACTGCTTAGGTGATTAAGGCACATGGGTTAATTAATATGATTCAGTAGTGGTGAGGAGTACCAACACTGCACCTATATCTTGATTAGTTGGGTGCATTCTCAGGTGCAGATTTTAGGAAAGGAGAAAGCGTTACACAGAGGAAAACAATAAAATATACCTGAAACCGTTGAATCAATCTGTGATAGAACTAGGCCTCCAGTTGTAGAGATAAAGGAGACAGAACTTCAGAATAGGCAAGTTGTGAGATCAACCTCTACATTAATATACTCTGCTTTCCATCAGATCAAAGAGAACTACATTAACTTTTCTACCTTTATTTCCTGGGGTCGTTGAACTAAAATAACTGCATTTATTTTCCTAAAATAACTGCAGTTGACTCTTTATCTTTATCTTTCTCTTTCTTGCATTACAAACGCAACAGCTTGTAGATAAGACAAAATGCTCACTAACCAGTTTTGCATATTATATTCAAATGGAATATTAAAAGAGAGTGCATCCTCTTGGCCGCCTGTGGTGGATGATATATGAAGATTGAATTGATGGAATGTGGGACCATCTTACCCATCATAAATGAGTGAATGTGTTACTATCTTCTATTATTTTCTTATAATAAAACCATTAGTTGGCAGTCACATGGTATGTTTATATGCTTTCCCCCCTTCGACGTGGTGTTTGGTCCTGGGAAACACTGTTTTGGGATTTGCCCATTTTTTACTCCAGCCGGCCTCCTGGTCAATCCTTAACCACCCTTTCTTACTGGGCATATGGCATTAAACTCTCTCCTTGCTTCTATCAATTATGATCAATCTTTTAGTTTACTGCGTATATCGACCACGGGTTTTGGGTTCCCTCTGAGAGGTTGATGTGTATATGAAATTCTCGTTTTGATCCAACTCAAACCCAAACCAAAAAGGTAAATTTGGTCGTCTGAGATCAATGCATGTGATTTCAGTTAATTCAATTTCTGATCCAGAAGATGATCACTTAGGTGGAGACAGCACATACTCATGTTTTCTCCCCCATTTGATTGTCGATCATGTGCAGAACAGTGCATATCCCTTCAAAGACATTCTGTTATTGAGCAATAATATAATCTTTTCAGATTAGAAAGCTAATCTATTCATTGCATGGTTTGAGTCTTTGATAGAAAATATAAGGGAAAAAGGGGTGTAGTACATAAAAAGAAACACTACTTAAATTGATATAGGGTTACAGAAGGTGTTTTAAGTGTTCACATGGGCTAACAAATATATTCGCATGCATGTGAAAGATTGCTTCATTGAACATATAGATCCTCCTCCTCCTTTGTTTGTTCCTATATCTCTTTCTTTGATGTTTCAAAGCACATGCTAGCTTTGTTTGCTTCGTATGGCAATGTACATCCGTGGCCATTTCTTCATGCCGATCGATATCACTCTTTTGTCAGCTTTTGTCGGCAAAGTCCCCTCATCATAATTTACTTATTTGCATGTGTTAGCAACTTACATATATATAGATAAAGTCAAAGGTATAAAAGGAGTGTATAGGGATCCCACAACATATAATTCCATTGCCATTACTACAATACAGAAAGTAAAAATTAAATAGGAAGATGTAGCTAGCCAATTAATCAGCATGCTTTCTTGTTTTTTATATCAAGAAAATGGTCGCAGCTAATGCCACGCATACTATTTACTATATTTGTATTTATTATTGGAATAAGGGTAAATTATAAGTTGTCCAAAAAATATTTTTTTAAAAAAATGAGAGAAAATAAGTAGTATTTATATGCTAACTGAAAAACCTGAAATTAAACATGCGCGGGTTTGCAATATTAGTTGAAGAAAAAAAAATGAATTGTTTTGTTACGTGGGAAGAGCAACCCTTTGTACTGCACCGATGCTCTTGGATCATGGCAGATTAGGCTCTCCATAATGCCTAAATTTTTCGTATAGAATAATACTACTTTATCCACTCAATTCGTCTTCTCATTTTGACACTTTATGTATTTTAATTTTTTCTTTACTTAATAGTTAAGGAAGTGACTATTAATGTATTGATTTTTTTTATATTTTTTTAAAATGTTTTAAAATGATAAAAAAATATGAATAAAAAAATTAAATAAAAAGTAATAAAAAGAGGATTTTGGCCTAGTAGTGACATCCAACGGGACACTCTGAGCGGCAAAGTAGCACTGTTCTTTTTGTATCACCTGTAGTTGCCTAGCTAGTGCAGCAAGCTTCATTACTCCCAAGTTAAAATGTGCACTCTATAATACTATTTATATTTTCAGTCGTGGTACAATTTTAGAATTTGTAAGTCTAGTATATTTATTTAAAAAATTAATGATAAATTTGATATATACATGAAAAAATTATTTTTTAATGATCACCTTACTATTTTTAAAAATATAATAAGGTTGGTTTGCACACTCTAATATTGTATCTAATATTATTCTTTGATAAATTATTTTAAAAATTTAGATTATTAAGAGGAAGTAAATTTAATTTTGTGTGTATATATGAGCGTGTATATATATATATGTATATATACACATATATGAGTATATATATATATATCTATTCTATGAATAAAAGAGGCTATCCATGAATGAATAGTGGAGTTTTTACTACATTTTTTTTTCCTTTTTGCCCCTCTATTTTAGTGATATTCCTTTTTTATCCATCTGCTTTGCTTTGATTAATTTTCATATTTATGTCTTAGCCCCTCTCTTTTTTCCCCTTTTTATCCTTCAGTTTGCTCTTGTTTTATTCGAATTTTACAGTTGTGTCCCTCAATCTCATGATCAGTAATTTTTTTACTACTTTTCTTTTTCATTTTTGTCCCCCTATTTTATTTACATATTTACGTTGTTGCCCCTCTTTTTTTTTTGTTGCCATTTTTGTCCCTCGGTCCCCTTTTGTTTTATTCGTATTTGTACGTTTTTGTCCCTTAATTTCACTGACTGTGATTATATTGGGGTTCCTCGATTTCATTGGTTTGTGATTGGGTATGGGTTTGATTGTGGTCTTTGTTCTTCTGGATCATCAATTATTTGGTCCTTTGATTTTTAATGACTAGTTTACTATTTTGCATTGTTAGCGTGAGAGGATGTTTTCTCCCTATCGAGTGCAGTCATGATATTATGATTATCTCTAAAGATTTTCAGACCCACAAAATTCCCTCTCTCTCACTCTTGACTCCCTTTCTCTCCCGAGTTCTCTCTTATCTCAGACCCCGTCTTTTCTCTCTTTCCACCTCACGGCCCTTGCCACCGTCAGCAGCCGCGAAGCATGCCAGACAAGAGGATTTTGTCGTCCCTCTTTGTTTGTGAAATTTGTACTTGATCAGTAGCCTGCTAAATTAGTGTAAACTCATGATATACAATTAACATCCTTTAGACAGCAACAGAAAAGGAAGCCCTTTTAGCTAACAAAACTCATGATATACAATTCAGTTTCAGCTGTGTGCTTCTATCCAAAAATTGTTTAGTGTACATTTGTAATGTTTAGTGTATCCTAAGCCAAAAATTTTAATTTTATTTTCAAAACCATAATAAACTTCAAACTAGTTTCCCTTTTATTATCTCTAGGTTGGTTGATGAGAACAGTATTCATAATTGTTGTTACATTTTGCTGTGTATAACAATATTGCTTGGTAGTCTTGACTTCTTCAGACAAACACCATGCTTTCATGCTTTATGTGATACTTTTGTCTTCGCATGATGATTCATTTTTGCAAATATTTCACATTCTTAAGACTCACCTCTCATTGTCAAAAACAAAATTGATCATTTCTTCCCATCAGCAGGGCCATTTCATTCTTAAGTGATAGAATGTATTACTCACATAAACGTTTACATACAACCCCAACATAGCCTAGTGTCATCAAATATTTCATTACATCGAAAAAACAACTTCATCCTTATGTAAATATATTCCACTTCTTATGCCAAATTAAAAAGTCAAAGCTGTAGGATACCTATCAATCTAAAGTCAATGTACACATTATGATCTCAACAAAACACTGGAATAAATATGAGTTTATTGCTAATGGTTGTTGATGAGTTTTGCTCCATATAATATCAATTGTGTCTTTTAGGATGGTGCCTAATGAGTTTGTTACTGTACTAAAAGAAAATTTATGGCATGAAAAATATGACTATCTATAAATGGTAGAGAAGAGAAATTAACATTTAGTTTAATAGTTTCTTAAAATAAATTCCTGTGCATGGAAAAAAGGGCATCATTTCTATTCTGTTTGTGTAACTTCTTTTACTGTTAAATTATGACTTCCCAATGGAAGCTATTGCTTAAGCAATGTGAGAAACTGTCAATTATGCCACCCTTTGGATTTTGGAAAACGTTTGGTACTTGTATACTTGGATTCCATTTAAACAAGACCACAGGATGGTGATTGTAAAGAGATTTTCCCCACAAAGCCCAAGAGGCCCTATCAAGCCTGGCCCAAAGTAGAAAGCCACTAACCTAGCCCATGAGGAGGCTCCTCTATACATGACATGTAGGAAAGATGGTGCTGCAGGGGATGAGACTTGTCGATCTAAAGACCTCTCGAGTAGTATCTAATCCTCAAGTGCCCGCCCGCACAGCAAGTGTGATATATAGAGAGCTATCAATCCACCAACAGAGAAGGCATGAACGCACCAGAAGGAAGGCAGACTGAAAGAATGAGGATGGGGCTGCACGGCAATCGGCCTATCATCAAAGGAAAGGTGTCCCAGGGGAGCTAGAGAGCTCCTCAAACTCTCCTCGGAAAGGACGATCTCAGAGAAAACGTTGCCGGGATGATTCTCCACCCAGTCTCATACAACCGCACTGCGCTACGCTTCGTAAGGGGTGGTTGTCGAACGCATATCCTTGTCTTCTAGGACTTTTCTCCAATCTGTCCGTATTGGGAACTCCTGGCCGTTCACCTAACCTATCGAAAACTCCCATCTACGACCAGATATGAAGAAGAATTTGGAAGACAAGTCATTCACTTTGCTGTATCGCGAATCCAAGGTGACTAGAGCACGGGCTATCTTAAAACTGAATATATTCCCCTTTTGTCGTAGCACCCACTGGGTAAGAAAAAACTCACAACTAGTAATATCCACGTCGTTCAGGAAGGATTTTAACAAAGCTCGTAGCTAGATAATGCTGCAGTACATCAATAATCTCCAGGCATTCGGGTGCAGTTAGGAAGGGGTCAAGCCAAGGCTGTCCAGAAGGTCACGAATAGGACGAGGGAAAGGCAGTCTCAAGCCGCATGCAAACATGGAAGGGTATATGGCCACCCTAGTGGAATGACCCGCTACGTCAACGACGCCTTCATTAGGGCCAGGAACTATGAAGAAACCGGACTCTGTAACTTGGTAGGTGAGGGCTGATTACGCCCAAAGAATAACGCGGTAATTGTAACACAGTTTTGGGGTGTCGATTCCACAGATAGTCAAATTAAAAGAATAACAGAAGGAACAAAGAAACTTAAGAAAAATATTAAATAATTAATGGAGAACAAAGATTAATTTATATGCAAATTAAAGTGAAGTAAAGAGACTAATGAAAAAAGTACTCAACTTTGACGAATAGTAAAGCATTGAGAATCTCTTGCACAAATCTGATATTTTAATTATTCTTAATTCATTGAATAACTCAATTGGGAACTCAATTCTAAAAGTTTCCAATCAGAATGAATAGATTTATAAACCAAAATTAAATCAAATGTAATATTTTGAAAAATCATTCACTACTTTTAAAATACGTAAATTATTATCACTATTGAGAAAATCCAACGATGACAATACACTCAAGGAGTGATATTGCAGCAAAAAATTAAATCAATATAGATAAATAATTGATCCAAACATAATCAAAGAACTAATCCATTCAATAGAAAAAACATGACTGAATTCATAGATAGAATAAATTCAATGATTATTCGAAGAAGAAAATTTCAACGATGAATTGCGAATGATAAAACAAAAGAGTTTTAGTAATTGAAAATCAAATACATAAATTAAAAATATCATCTAATGTGCAAGTTCATCCCTAAGAATAACAGAAGGAACAAAGAAACTAAAAAAAATATTAAATGATTAATAGAGAACAAAAATTAGTTTAAATGTAAATTAAAGTGAAGCAAATAGACTAATGAAAAAAGTACTCAACTTTGACGAATAGTAAAGCGTTGAGAATTCTTTGCACAAATCCAGTATTTTAATTATTCTTAATTCATTTAATAACTCAATTGGGAACTCAAATCTAAAAGTTTCTAATTGGAAGGTATAGATTTATAAACCAAAATTAAACCAAATGTAATATTTTAAAAAATCATTTACCACTTTTAAAATACGTAAATTATTATCACTATTGAGAAAATCCAACGATAACAATATACTCAAGGAGCGATATTGCAGCAAAAAATTAAATCAATATAGATAAATAATTGATCCAAACATAATCAAAGAACTAATCCATTCAATAGAAAAAGTATGAACTGAATCCATATACAGAATAAATTCAATAATTATTCAGGGAAGAAAAAATCAACAATGAATTGCGAATGATAAAACAAAAGAGTTTTAGTAATTGAAAATCAAATACATAAATTAAAAATATCATCTAATGTGCAAGTTCATCCCTAACCTTACTTGAGAATTTAGTTACCCATAAATATAATGGACAAAAAAAATCTCAAGAGAGAAATAAAGCAAACGGCAGTCATGGCAATTAATTTCGTCTCCTCCTTCTTCAATCTGGTTCTCCTCTTTCTTTAATTTGGTTCTCCTTCCAAAAGCTCTCAATTTCATGCCAATGAAATGCTTATATAGGGTAGGAAAGAAACCCTAATGTCTTCATCTTCCCGTATACAAAATCATCTAAATTTTAGGACTCTACTTGGTAGCCAAGCACGCATTTCAGGAGTTCGAATTTGGAAATTATTAGGGACAAATTTGTATCCCTTTAAGATAGCTTTTCAACGCATCTAAAATCTCGTCAATAAGATATTTGAGTGAAAAGTTACAATCAAAATACTAAAGTATGTATAAACTGTATTCTAGCGAATTTCGAACTAACTTTTTCTCTTGATCCGAATTACTCTCAAACTCTATCATTATCCTTATTTGAAGAGTCCTACACTCATTAAAAGTTCTTAGATTGTTCCAACGTCTTGCCCACTTGAAAGTCCTTTGAATTTGACTGGGCTTTGACTTATTCTTTTATAG
This sequence comes from Cyclocarya paliurus, assembly GCA_029856935.1. Classification (NCBI taxonomy): domain Eukaryota; kingdom Viridiplantae; phylum Streptophyta; class Magnoliopsida; order Fagales; family Juglandaceae; genus Cyclocarya; species Cyclocarya paliurus. The sequence continues at coordinate 831,275 of JARVXP010000084.1, forward strand.
ACCCTGAAATTAAACATAAAAATCTGCTTAGGAGTATCTCAAAGTAACTAGAAACTCAATTCAAGATTACACATTAATTCTTATGATTTCTATTTAAATTTTAATATTTAAATCTAATAATAAGGTATTTAGAGTGCACTTTCGTACACTCATCACACCCCCCAACTTGCTTAATGCTAGTCCCTAGCAATTCACATTTTCCATGTTTACATGTCAAACCATACTAAGAAATCCAATTACTCATCAAGATCAATCCACTTATAGCAATTCACAGAGTGTGTGTTCCAAACTATATCCATCTAACTAGAAGCCCTGACACATGCAACATCAAGAACATCTCAAGTGAAAGGTTCAACTCCATAACTCACGGGAATAAAAGTGTTTCATGTGAGGATTCTCTCTATGGAGTTGACAATAGGTGTACACACACTCTCATGGGGAATTAGGCAATTATGTACAAGCAACAAGCAAATACTGATCTTATGATAGGAATGCTAACAAATGAGACTTCCACTACTCTTTCTAAAAACTTACTTAGGATCAGAACGGTCAACACAAAAGGTTGTAACGTGACTTGGGTTTAGTGCTATATGAAAAAAAAATGAAACGGATTCAAAAACTTTCAAGTACATACAAAGGGAATATTATTAAATATCTCAGTAGACCACACTTCTCACTTGATGTACTCTCCAACTTTTTAAATCATCAAATAAAAATAATTTCCTTCTTTTTCTTCTTTTTTTTCAACAATTTGGTGAACAAACACACACCACTTGGGTATTCTTGCCATTTCTACCCAACCTTGACTTTTTTTTCCTTTTTTTTCTTTTTTTTTTATTGGAGAGTCCAATACAAAAGAAAGAAAATGTAAATTCCACACCTAGTATACATTTGGAAATAAAAAGGGTAGAAAAATCAATGTATAGGGTATACTCTAATGTGGAGAGGCATAGATGATGTGGGCATATGAAAAGAAAAAGCTACATGTGTTTATTAGCTTAAAGTTGGCTACTAGCGGTCTATGATGGAAAGGGTTAGCTTGAAAGGCTCAAACGTTGATCCTAAGTTGATCTTCATCATATCCTATATCCACCATCTTACCACAAATAATGTAATGGTATTCTCAAAAGAAGTGTCTAATTCAACAGATCAATGAACGCTTATCACAATTTACTGCATTTGAAGGCTCTCAATCCTCTCCAAAATTCACATGACTACTTAAGTAAAAGAGTTCTCTAGCTACATGTGTCAAACCAACATCTTATCACAAAGCTTGGATGAGTGCATTAGGAGTTCTGTGAATACTTCAGCAAAAAATGATTATGGTGGGTTTGGTGAATTCACGAAAATGGCTATGAATGAGAATGAGTACATATGTGAAAAGGATGCACGTGTGATGCTAGATTTTTAAAAAATATTGACACATGAAAATATGCCACAGAGTTCCAACAAGCATTTTAAATACTGAATTTGCACCATCACCCCCCAACTTAAATGAAACATTGTCCTCAATGTTTAATAATCAAATTTAAATTGAGAGAAACTAAAAATGGTAGAATACACCTGATGAGTGACGTGGGTAGCTCGCTAAGCACCAAAGATTATAACCTGAAATGACAAACTGAAACTAACCTGCAAACAAAAACAAAGAGAACAACAGCAAACAAAAAGGAAAATAAAGAAAATAAGAGAAAACAAAAATAAAACAAAACAAATAAAGAAAAAAATAATATTTGTGTGATGTGGTCAAGGTTGAAAGACCGGATCCATAAGTGGAATGTCTTCCACTTCCAGACCTTGCCTATCAATTAAAACTTTAAGGCGTTGACCATTTACTTTAAAGATTCGACCATCCTTTGGATCCTCTATTTCTACCGCCCCATTTGTAAAAACATTCTTCACTATAAAAGGGTCGGTCTACCTAGACCGAAGTTTTCCTAGGTGCTTATAGAGTCTAGAATCATATAAGAACACTCGATCATTAGGCTTAAACGTTTTTCTCAAAATATTTTTATCATGAAATGCTTTCATTTTAGTCTTATAGATTCAAGTTCTTATAAACATCATTTCTCAACTCCCCTAACTCGGCCAACTAAAATTTTCTAAACTTACTTGCTTCTCCCATATCAAAATTGAAATGTTTGATGGCCCAATAAGCTCGATGCTCAAGCTCCACTGGTAAGTGGTAAGGCTTTTCAAAAACAAGCCTATAAGGTGACATGCCTATGGGAGTTTTGAAAGTTGTACGGTAGCCTAAAACGCATCAACTAGTTTCAAAGACCAATCTTTGCAATCTAATTTGACCATTTTTCTAAAATTTGCTTAATTTCCTTGTTTGCAAGTTCTACTTGTCCACTTGTCTGGGAGTTGTAGGTAGTAGAGATCTTATGTACCACCCCATATTTTTTCATCAAAGTTTCAAAAGAACGGTTGCAAAAATGTGTACTCCAATCACTAATAATAGCATGTGGTGTACCAAATCGAGCTAACACATTCTCTTTGAAAAATTTAATTACCATCCTATTATCATTGCTCCTGCAAGCTGCTACCTCTACCCATTTTGATACATAATCTACTGCCACAATAATATATTGATATCCAACAAAATGAGAAAATGATCCCATAAAATCAAAACCCTAACAATCAAAATTTCAATTACTAAAATTGGGTTTAAGGGCATCATATTACGACGTGACATAACTCCTAACTTTTGATACTTTTCATATTAGCAACAATAGATGTTTGCATCCTTAAACAAGGTGGGCTAATAAAATCCACATTGCAGAATTTTTACAGTGGTTTTTTTCATTGAAAAGTGGCCCCCACAAGCTTGGGAGTGACAAAATTTCAAGATGTTAGTTATCTCCTCATCAGGTATGCAACGCCTTAAAATTTGGTTAGGGCAGTATTTGAAAAGAAAAGGGTCATCCCAATAGAAATTACGTACCTCAGTCATGAACTTCCTCTTGTCCTGAACGCTCCAATCCACTGGTATCTCACCTGTAGCCAAATAATTCATAATATCAGTAAACCACGGTAGAGAAGTAATAGAAAATATGAGGTGTCCTCAAATATGAGCCTCGAGAGATGGCCAGTCACTAAGTCTCTACTCCTTTCTTATTTTTGATGGTGATGTCAAATTCCTGTAAAAGTAAAATCCACTGTATTAGTCGTGCCTTAACATCCATATTTGTAAGAAGGTACTTAAGGGCTGCATGATCTGTGAAAATAATAATAGGAGAACCAATCAAGTAAGCATGAAACTTATCCAAAGTAAACACTACATCTAGCAACTCTTTTTCAGTAGTGGAGTAATTCATCTAAGCACTATTTAAAGTTCTACTAGCATAATAAATGACAAAAGGCTTCCCCTCCCTTCGTTGTCCAAGAACAACACCTACAGCAAAGTCACTTGCATCACACATGATCTCAAAAGGTAAAGTCCAATCAAGTAACTGCATTATCGGTGCTAAGGTAAGCTTGCCAATTAGCGTTTTAAATGCCTCTTGACAAGCTTGTGTCCACTTAAATGGGGCATCTTTAGCTAGAATGTCACATAATGGTCTAAATATGGTGAAAAAATTCTGTATGAACCTCCTATAAAAGCTAGCATGACCATGAAAGGATCTCACATCCTTTACTGTCCTAAGTGTAGGCAACTTAGAGATTAATTCAATCTTAGATTGATCAACCTCTATCCCCCTAGAAGAAATAATATGCCCTAAGACAATACTTGAAGGTACCATAGAGTGGCATTTCTCCCAATTCAAAACCAATTCCTTCTCCTCACAACGAGTCAACACTCTCTCTAAATTCAATAAGTATGCATCATAAGAAGATCCAAAAACAGTCAAGTCATCCATAAAAACTTCCATGCAATTTTCAACCATGTCACTAAAAATGCTCATCATGCAACGTTGAAAAGTAATAGGTGTATTACACAATCCTAATGGCATTCTACAAAAAGCATAAGTACCAAAAAGACAAGTAAAAGTAGTTTTATCTTGATCTTTTAATACAATTTCAATTTGATAATAACTAGAATAACCATTCAAGAAACAATAGAAATGATGATTAGCCACACACTCAAGAATTTGATCAATAAAATGGAGAGGAAAATAGTCTTTCTGGGTGGTAGCATTCAATTTTCAGTAATCTATGCACATCCGCTACCCAGTCACAAGTTTTGTAGGGACTAACTCTCCTAGGTCATTCTTCACCATAGTAACACCTAACTTTTTAGGAACAACCTATGTAGGACTTACCCATTTACTATCAGCAATAAGATATATGATTCCTGCATCTAATAGTTTCAACACTTCATTCTTCACCACTTCTTTTATAGTGGGATTAAACCTACGCTGGGATCTCTACGAAGGCTAGTTCCTTCCTCCAAATTAATTTTATGAGAACAGACCAGGAGATTAATACCTTTTATATCAGCAATGCTCCAACCTAAGGCTAATTTATGATCACTTAAGGTCCGAATTAATTTCTCACATTGAGACTCAGACAATTCAGATGAGATAGTAATAAGAAAAGTATCACCTGGACCAAGGAAAACATGCTTTAAACCCTTAGGCAGAGGCTCCAATTCAACTTTAGGTGCTTCCACACTTGAAGGAATTTGTTTTGCATTTCTCTTAGGCAACTCCTCAAACTTCGGTTGCCATACTCGAGTGCCATAATCCTGAGTTCTATAAAAAATAATACAAATATCAACTACAATAGATGGATCACTAATAGAATCAAATTCAGAATTAATAAGAAAATACTCAAGGGGATCAAAATCATGAGCTATAGAAACTCTCATATCCATGAGTGAGTCAATCATGTATGATTTGATGGCTCTCGTCATCATCTTCTGGCTGTTTTGCAATATGGAATATAGTTTCATCAGCCCATTCCTGTAGTATATAAGTGCATTACCCGTAGTAAGGAAAAATCTACCTAATATGATAGGAATCTTAGAATCAGACTCAACAATCGACTGAGTGTCCAAAATTAAAAAATCAACAAGGTAGTAAAACTTGTCAATTTGGATCAAAACATCCTTAACTATCCCTCTCGGTTTCTTAATTGAACGGTCAGTCATTTGAAGCACAACAAAAGTGGGCTTAATTGCACCCAAACCAAGCTGCAAATAAATGGAATATGGCAATAGATTTGCGCTAACTCCTAAATCTAACAAAACTTGCCCAAACTTATGATTTCCAATGTTGCATGCAATGGTTGGACAATCAGGATCCTTGTACTTGGGAGGAATTCGCTGCTTAATTAGAGCACTAACTTGCTCTGTCAGGAACGCTGTCTTCGTCACATGGTGCTTCCTCTTAACTGTACACAAATCTTTGAGAACTTTTGCATAAGTAGGCACTTATTTAATCACATGCAAAAGAGGGGGATTAATTTTTACCTGCTTTAGATTCTCTAGGATTTCATTGTTAGGATCCAAAATTCACTTACTTGATTTTAAAACTTGAGGGAATGGTACCTTAACAAGACTCTTTGTCACCTCAGGTTCATTGGGTGGCTCGGCATTACTACTATCTCGATCTTTTTTCACATCCTCTGATTTGTTCATTGTTGAGATGTGTAATAACTTACCACTTCGTGTCTCAATGGCATTCACATCTTTCAAATTCTCTTGCACCATGTGTTGACCATGGGGTGCGGATTGAGCTTGAGAAGGGAACTTACCTCGCTCATTCACACTCAAGGAGCTCATCAATTTGGACACTTGGCTCTTTATCTCCTTATTTTCTTTAACAACCTACATAATCAAATATTCAAACTTTTAGTTAGTCTTACCTTGTGCCTCAATAAAGGCATGCAAAGTGTCTCCTAAAGGACTCCTAGAAGATGATGGTGCAGGATATGATCTAAGGGGTTGTGCAGGAGGTTGGTTTTCAGACTTCCAGGTAAAATTGGCGTGATTGCGCCACCCAGGATTATAGGTATCAGAGAAAGGTGAAAAATGCTTTTTGTATATATCTAAGGCATTACATTATTCCTCATACATCCCTCTCATCTCAGCAAATGTGGGACACTCTTGGGCGAGATGATCTACCCCGCCACACACAAAATATGGTCCAAAAGACTCTGCATGATTAGCCACATGTGTTTGCTTTAAGTCCTTAGTCTTTAACAAATCTAACTCCCTGGTGAGCATCTCAACCTTAACCTTTAGGCTATTCTCTTTCCTGAGATGATAAATTCTACCACCATTTGCGTTTCCTGTAGGTCGTGTCCTATTTGTGTTTTTAGTAGCAGTAGGTCCAGTCCAAATATGAGCTTTTTCAGCAAGCTCATTATGGTATTCTATGGTCTCATCAGGATCTTTTTGTAAGAACTCACAATTACACATCATCCCCACAAATTAGCGCTCTCTAGGTGTAAGTCCCTCATAAAAATAGCTCACTAATTGCCAATTCTCATACCCATAGTGAGGACACATACTCAATAACTTTTTAAATATCTTCCAATACTAATACAAAGTCTCACTGTCCTTTTGTGCAAAGGTGGAGATTTACCTTTTTAAAGCATTGGTCTTATGTTGAAAAAAATATTTATTAAAGAAGACCTGAGTCATCTCAATCCATGACCCAATAGATCGGGATCTCAGCGAGTATAGCCAACTCTTAGCTTTATCCTTCAAGGAGAAAGGAAAGAACTTAAGTCTCACAATATCATCAGTTGCATTTTGACTATGAAAAGACGCAACTACTTCCTCAAACTCCCGAATGTGCACATATAGATTCTCATTTTCCAAGCCATGAAAAGTAGGGAGTAACTGTATCATCCCTATTTTAAAATCCAGTTGGTGAGTATTAGCTGGAAACATTATGCATGATAGTGTCACTATGCATGTTGGGTGGAGGTAATCTTGAAGGGTCCTGGTGGGTTGATCTCATTGTTCACTCGTTTCTTCGGGACTAAATGGATTGTCAAATAAAGGATTTAAAAATTTTGATTCTGACTCTTGCACAGGCCTACAAGCAAATATACTCAAAGCGTCTCTAAATCTATGCATGCAAGGTAACAAAATATTAAAAAAATTAAAATACTATATAAAAAGAAAGAAGAAAAAAAATAATGCAGCAAACTAAAAGAATGAACAAAGTTATCGCCTTTACAAACTGCTGAAAAGAAAAATTATCTAGCAATTATTCTACCGTCTCCCCAACAATGGCGCCAAAATTTGATTACTCCCAAAGAATAACACGGTAATTGTAGCATAACTTTGGGGTGTCAATTCTACAAAGAGACAAATTAAAAGAATAGCCGAAGGAACAAAAAAACTAAAGAAAAATATTAAATGATTAATGGAGAACAAAAATTAATTTAAATGCAAATTAAAGTGAAGCAAAGAGACTAATGAAAAAAGTACTCAACTTTGAGGAATAGTAAAGCATTGGGAATCCCTTGCACAAATCCGATATTTTAATTATTCTTAATTCATTGAATAACTCAATTGAAAACTCAATTCCAAAAGTTTCCAATCGGAAGGTATAGATTTATAAATCAAAATTAAACCAAATGCAATCCTTTGAAAAATCATTCACCACTTTTAAAATACGTAAATTATTATCACTATTGAGAAAATCCGACGACGTCAATATACTCAAGGAGCGATATTGCAGCAAAAAATTAAATCAATACAGATAAATAATTGATCCAAACATAATCAAAGAACTAATCCATTCAATAGAAAAAGCATGACTAAATCCATAAACAGAATAAATTCTATGATTATTCGGGAAAGAAAACATCAACAATGAATTGCAAATGATAAAATAAAAAAGTTTTAATAATTGAAAATCAAATAAATAAATTAAAAATACCATCAAATGTGCAAGTTCATCCCTAACCCTACTTGAGAATTTAGTTACCCATAAATATAATGGACAACAAAAATCTCAAGAGAAAAATAAAGCAAACGTCGGTCATGGCAATTAATTTCGTCTCCTCCTTCTTCAGTCTGGTTCTCACATTTCTTTAGTCTAGTTCTCCTCCCAAAAACTCCAAATTTTATGTCATTGAGATGCTTATATATGGTAGGAAAGAAACCGTAATATCTTCATATTTCCGCATACAAAGTCACCTAAATTTTAGGACTCTTCTTGACAGCTACGTACACACTTCAGGAGTTTGAATTTGGAAATTCTTATTAGAGACAAATTTGTATCCCTTTAAAATATATTTCCAACGCATCTAGAATCTCATCAATCAGATATTTGAGTTGAAAGTTACGATTAAAATACTAAAGTATGTAAAAGCTGTCTTCTAGCGAATTTCGAACTAACTTTTTCTCTTGATCTGAATTACTCTCAAACTCCATCATTATCCTTATTTGAAGAGTCCTACACTCATTGAAAGTTCTTAAGTTATTCCAATGTCTTGCCCACTTGACAGTCTTTTGAATTTGACTGGGCTTTGACTTATTCTTTTATAGACCCTAAAATTAAACATAAAAATCTGCTTAGGAATATCTTAAAGTAACTAGAAACTCAATTCAAAATTACACATTAATTTTTATGATTTCTATTCACATTTTAACATTTAAATCCACTAATAAGGTATTTAAAGTACACTTTCGTATACTCATCAAGGGCTAAGGAGGCTAGCATTGGTTTGTTCGTAGTCAAGCGTCATCCGCTACCCAAAAACAATGGCCCGGCATCAGCAGAGCCCCTGCCAAAAATGTTAGGTTGAACAGTTTTTTCGAAGGTCGTCACCGCCAAAGCACGAAGTAGCGAAGAAAATTGGTCGGAGAGAAGAAAATTCAAGAGAACTAGAATAGCGGGACAATCACAACGCAGTGGATGGAAATCAGGTCCCACTCTCACGTTTTATAAGAAGAATGTGACAGTTAGACTCTCATGCATCGTGGCAACAAGGGTACTCTTCGTTTCGGATTCTAGAAATGTGGTTTACGAAGCGACACAAACATGAAAAGTCGTTTGACTCCCTTTCATTAATGAGGTTGAAAAGATGTCAGAAAAATGTGAGCCCATCGTGAAAGATAGGAAAGTCGTCAAAAATGCCAATCAACAGAAGCCTCCCGAACCTCAGAACACATAAATAAGGTTCCCGACCTTGGTAGGAAGACAGGATCGAATCATGATAAATTCACACCATACTCGTCTGGTGAGAATTAGTGGGATAACTATAAGGAAATTTTCCCCATAAAGCCCAAGAGACCCTATCAAGCCTAGCCCGGAGTAGAAAGCCACTAACCTAGCCCTTGAGAATGCTCCTCTGTACTTGACCTGTAGGAGGGATGGTGCTGCAAGGGATGAGACTCGTTGATCTGAGGACCTCTCGAGTAGTGTCCAGTCCTCAAGTGCCCGCCCGCACAGCTGGCATGATATACGGGGAGCCATCAATCCACAAACAAATAAGGCATGAACGCACCAAAAGAGAGGCAGAATAAAAGGTGGAGGTTGGGTAACCATGCCACATTAATGACGTCCTCACAAATTCACGCCGCATTTAAAGACTCTAACAAAAGGAACAGTACGAGAAACACAAACTTCATAGAAGCAGGCATAATCTGCTCAAACATGTAGTATAAATAGCAGATTCTAGGTACGAGAATATCCTCTTTGATCCCTAGACTCTCTTACTTATTTTCTACCCTCTAAGAATATTTACTAACTTTTGCATCGGAGGTTCATCGTCCCTTAGGCCGCCCTCTCAAAGCCTCAATATTTTTTACCATGTACAGGGCTCGCTTTCAAAGATTTAAGCTGTCGAGTTTAGCCTAAAGGTGTGCGAAACACGACGTTAACTATGATAGTGATCAAGTTGTAAATTATCTATATTTCTTTTCTTTTAATGCTACTCTTATGTTTATTGTTAAAGGTGAATATATCGAATATATCAGTTGCAAAAGAAATAATTGGACAGATTCAGAAAAGAACTAGAAGGAATGCAAGGCTTAAACAATGAATTTTTGAAAATCTCTATTTTTTTAAAAAAGTTGTTTGTTTACAAGGTTCATAAATTCTTACGGTCCTTAAGGAGCTTTCAACCAATTTCATGCATGATTAAACAATAAAGGCTTCAAATGAAAATAACAATCTTGCATATTGGCAGATATGATTAAAGAAAAACATTGCAATTCCATTGACTTTGGTAGATAATCAAATAGTTCGATCAGTGTTTGGGTTTTACATTTGAATCATGCTATTTTCCCAGCCAAACATAGAAAACAGTGTTTATATATATATACATATATATATTGTTTATTGTTTCTCTCAAGGAAAGCTCACAGCTAACACCCAATGACAATTTATTTATGAGAAATTTTACTTACAACCGCTGCTTTGTGTAACCGTGCAACCGGCGCCCCTTTTCACGACAATTTTTTTTTAACACGTCTATCATTTCTTTACCTTTCTTCTTCCTCCCTCCCACTCCCCTACATTCAGACCTTTTTTTTTTTTTAAGTTCCATTTCGTCTTCCCCATAGACATTTAGACCCATTTTGTTCCCTCTCTCTTTCTATGATCAATTTTTTTTTACCTTTCTTCTTCCTCCCTCCCATTCCTCTACATTCAAACCTTTTTTTTTTTTTTAAGTTCCATTTCGTCTTCCCCACAGACATTTAGACTCATTTCTTTAGTTCCATTTCGTCTTTCCCACAGACATTCAGACCCATTTCGTTCCCTCTCTCTCTCTCTAATCAATTTTTTTTTTACCTTTCTTCTTCCTCCCTCCCATTCCTCTACATTCAGACCTTTCTTCTTTTTTTTTTTTTTTCTTTTCCCTGTGAGCCCCAGCGCTAAGTCTTCATCAACGTGGGTCTTCAATGCTGTTGGCTAACGGTGGTTGTCGTGGTTTAGTGGTGCAGCGGCTTGGAGCAGCAGCAGGAAGAGGAAGCACTGCTAGCGGCTTGCCGTGGGAATGAAACGGCTTACGGCAATGCATGCTCTGTTTTAATAATTCTTCTAAAACTACAAGTAATAAAGATGTTTGCAAGGGAAACTATAATCCGGTAATAAAGGTCACTATACAAGATAGCGAGTTCAGAACATAAAAAAAAAATGCAACTTATATTCCAGCAGTGCTGCAACCTAAAGCTCAGAATCAAGCCATCTATGCCTTATTTGCAATATTGTTCGAGAGCCAGTCAAGTCCCTCGTAGAGCCCTTCACCAGAAGTGGCACATGTGCTCTAGATATACCAGTGACATTGACGGAGGGAGTGAAGGCCAAGTTTATCAGTTATCTCAGTAGCATTCATGGCATTAGGGAGATCTTGCTTGTTTGCAAACACTAGTAGCACTGCATCCCTCAACTCATCCACATTTAACATTCTATGCAGCTCATTCCTAGCTTTAACTACATGGTCTCGGTCGTTGCTATCAACCACAAATATAAGTCCTTGGGTGTTTTGGAAGTAATCTCTCCACAAAGGACGGATCTTGTCCTGACCACCAACATCCCAGACAGTAAAGCTGATGTTCTTATATTCCACAGTCTCCACATTAAATCCAATAGTAGGAATGGTGGTGACAATCTCTCCCAACTTGAGCTTATAAAGAATGGTGGTCTTACCAGCAGCATCAAGACCCACCATGAGTATACGCATCTCCTTCTTAGCAAACAGATGACTGAAAAGCTTGGTGAAAGACAGCCCCATCTTTTTCCCTTAATGGCATTCTGAGGCCTGAGAATGAAAACAGAGAGAGATCTACCCCTCTCCCTCCCTCGCACTCTCTCCAATGAAAAGAGAGAGTTGTTCTTCGCATTCACAGCATAGCCTCTGAAAAATCCGTTCTCACATTTTGAAAGGGCATTCATACAAAGCCCATACCTGCTCATAGAGAGCTCCAAGCCTGCCTAGTGCCAGTCTTCCATCAAGTCGAGTAACCATAGTCGTTCCGACGTTTAATGCAGGCAAAACAATAGTAATTAGCAAATAACATTCAGTTCTACATAATTCAGGAAACAAGAAGACTGTATCTTGTTACACGTAACCTTGTCTATCAAACGCTAGCTTCACGTTCTTGACAAAAGCTCGGGTAGGA
>JARVXP010000088.1:0-12555 GCA_029856935.1 Cyclocarya paliurus
GGTAAGGGTGGTAGCTCAAGTCGAGGGAAAACTAAAGGGAGGGCATCATGAAGACATTCTAGTATAGGGAGTTTTGGGTGGAGTATTAGTCTTACGGGAAACAAGGGGTTGGGGTTGGGGAGGTGCGTTTTATTCCAATTCAGGCTTGGTATATTTTGGGTAGTTTTTCACGGGTATTTTGGGTCTTTAAGAGCTCTCTAGTATGGGTTATGTGTTTTCTTATATACATCCAGTGTACTTGGTTACACCTGTTGATATACATAATATTTTTACTTATAAAAAAAATGTATTCCTCTCAAATTGGTAGAGGTTTACTTCCTCTAGGCACAACCCAAGTCAAACCAACTAAACCAGAAAAGTCATTCCACAAGGCATTAATGATCTCAATTCACCACTATTTTTGCGCATACAACACCAATTTGTCAAAAAGATTAGGGCTGTACATTTAACCCGCGTGCCTGGCGTGGCCAAATTTTCAGACCGGACCCAAAATAACAAATATGAAACAAAAACAGCTTGGAAACAGAAATTTCTGATTAATTTCCAGTACTGATTGGGTTGGGTCAAGTAATTTACCCGATACCCGACCTTGGCTGTCGTCCAATATTCTTCCATCATCACAACTCCCTGGACCATGTGGGTTATCCAGCTATTTACTAATCTATCTGATTAGGGTTGTCACAGACCCTAGCTAGCTATATATCTCTTTGCACTTGATTGTACGGTTACCCTGTGGCATTAATATTCATGACAGACACCCACCTTAGAGCAATCTTTGCCCAACTTTCGATCTCAGGCCATCACATGACCCTTCAATTCTTTTGGTTTCACCGAGGAATGTCTTTTATCTACTACTCCAGAGTCCACACACATATATCACCTTTTTGCCTTATGTATATTATGTGGCTTGCTCCAAACCATGGGATTAGACATGGAAGAAGTGGTTAAACGGTGAGGATCATAATTACTCACGGGAATAGCGAGGCATGCATGCAAGCAGAGCAGGCTTTGAGGCACAACTTTCTTTTATTTTATTTTTTGGTTGTCAGAATCAATACAAATGCAAAAGCATGGTCTCCAAGCAAAAGATTTGGCAATTGTACGTTGATATGTCACAAATCAAAGAAGAGAGTTAAAATTGGAAATTCCAGAAGACCACTAGCGTTAGTTACCAACTTACCATGGAAAATCAGAATCGGGTTGGAAAAACCCAATTTTTTCGGAATTAGGTTCAGGTAGGAAATTTGGGTAACCTGTTGGGATCAGACTTTTTTGTTCAAAAGTTCACTTTTCGGGTCGGGTTGGGTGAGTAGTCCTAAAAATGATATATTTTCTTTAGTTATTCATAGTAAGGAGGCTGTCCAAGAAAAGAAAAAATTGCTCTCAATGGTACCTTAGTTTGCAAGACACTCATCCTTAGGAAGGAGTACTATTCTTGGGTGTAAGAACCATAGAAAAAAGACTTCCTTTCCAAGAAAGGGTATAAAGAATCTTACATGCACCTCCATGATAAGATTTGGAGGTTGAAGAACTTTGTGAAGGCATCAACCTCCGAGCCATGAGCAGCTTTGGCAAAACTAATATTCCACTGATGGAAGCCATTGGAGAACTCCAATAGATTTGCCACTAAAGCATCTTGCACATGCGAAAGTTATTTGAGGATTCTGTCACAGCACAATAAATCATGCCAAGATTTAGTCCTAGAGTACTACCCACCTGGGTTCTAATTTTTCTTGATAGGTAATCAAGAAGTTTTATTCATATGAGTAGGCAAAGCCTAAGTACACAGGGAGTGTACACGAGAATAACCTAATTAGAGTTAACAATTGAAAGTAGAAGATCATGGACATTTAGCCCATCACAAACAAGAGCCCCTGCCCATAAGAACATAAGTTTTAAAAAAGAAGACTTTAAGCTCATCCACTGTTCTCTCACAGTCTACGAAGCTTTTATCATTTCTCTCACACCAAATGCACCAACACGTACATATAGGAACCATTCTCCAGATTGCTGCCACTTGTGAGTTACCTTGGAGGCCTCTCCAATTTGCAAGGAAGTCCACCAATCTAAGAAGTATGACCCATAACAATCCAATTCTCGTGAAAAAATCATCCCACATGGTCTTGGCCACCTCCTAGTGCAACAATAAATGATCTACCGATTCACCATTCTTTGAACACATACAACACCAGTCCAACACCATTACCCGACATTTCCTTAAATTATTTGTAGTGAAAATCTTATCTAGAGATGTTGTCCATATGAAAAAAACTGATTTTGAAGGAGCTTTTGCCTGCCATATACTCTTCCATGGGAACATGGTCATTCCAAGGCTCATTAGAACTTGATAAAACGATCTAACCGTGAATTTACCTTTCTTGGAGGAGCTCCAGCTCATCTTATCTATGCTACCCTCTATCATGCTTACAGCCTCATAGACTCTGTGATAGTCTCCATCTCTCAGTCTTGGGTTGCCTAGTGAATTCTACATTCCATTGAGGGGAGCCACTAGAAAAGACCAGAGATTGGCTATCGCTGCATCATTGTCTCGTGCGATCTCAAAAATGGCAGGGAATGTGTCTTGAAGGCTATGTTCACTCCACCATTTGTCATACCAAAATCTGACACGAGAGCCATCACCTACCACATTATGTTCATGTCTTCGGAAGATCTACCTGTGTCTCCTAATGTATTTTCACAAACTCACCCCATATGTGCCACGTATCATTCGAGCACCATCCTCTCCAAGCCTCTCCACAATGTGAATCTATAACGGACTTCCATAAGGCCCCATTTCGTTTTGGTACCTCCACAACCATTTACCCAACAGGGCTTGGTTGAATTTCATCAAGTTCCGAATCCGTAGACCACCCCCAAAAATTGGGGTACATACAAGTGACCAATTAAACAAGTGGAATTTGAACTCTTCCCACAATCCACTCTACAAGAAGTCCCATTGTAGCTTCTCTATACAGTCGGCAAACTTTGTGGGGAGCGGGAGCAAGAATAGAAAATAGGAGGGTAGGTTAGAGAGAGTTCTTTTAATCAAAGTGAGCCTACCACCTTTAGACAAGTACAAACTCTTCCAAGAAGCCAATCTGCACTCCACCTCTTCAACCATGCTATTCCAAATCCTCTCTGATTTAAAGGGAGCACCCAATGATAAGCTAAGATACTTCAAGGGTAAAGATGGTACCTTACAGCCCAATAGAAAGGCTAATTTTTTCACATCAGGGACAACCCCACTGGCACCAATTCAAACTTAGAGAGATTAACTCTTAAGCCTGAGACAACTTCAAAACTAAGAAGTAGAGCCCTCACAGATTCAATATGCCCGAAATTTGCTCCACAAAAGATAAGAGTGTCATCAACAAAAAGCTAGTGAGAAATATCCATAGAACCATAATCACCATTCCCTACTAAAAAACAATAGAGATAGCCGCCTTCCACAAGACCCACAATCATCTTACTAAGAACTTCCATGATGAATAAAAAAAGTAAAGGAGAGAATGGGTCAGCTTGTCAAGCCACGGGAGGAGTCAAAGAAACCTAGTGGAGAGCCATTCACCAAAATAGAGAATTGAATTGTAGAGATGCAAAACTCTACCCATTTCTACTACTTCTTCCCAAAGCCACATCTTGCAAGTAAAGAAAGTAGGAACTTCTAGTTATTGTGATCATAGGCTTTCTTCATGTCTAATTTGCAAAGTAACCCAGGTTCTCTAGATTTGATTTGTCCATCCAAAACTTCATTTGCAACTAAGACTGAATCTAGGATTTGTCTATCTTTGACAAAGGCATTTTGCGGCTTCGAAATTACCTTTTCCATCACCGTACTCAATCGATTCGCCAACACTTTAGAAAGGATCTTGTAAACCTCATTCATAAGGCTAATGGGATGATAGTCTCCAACATCCACAGACCCCATCTTTTGGGAATGATAAATATTCATAGAACCATAGTCACCATTCCAAGTCCAAAGTTGGAGTTCAAAAATGTTCAACAGCCCTAGGTTGTATCCAATGTCCACCAACTACAAAGACCTGCCCCCCCACAAATACTTCTCTCACTGTTCAAAGTTATGCCTATAAGTGGCCACAAAAACAGAAGAGAAACCATCTTCTAAATTCTATAAAACAAGCTACGGTAAACTGTCTGACACATTATTCCAATTTCCTCTCCACCCTATTATCCCACCGGATGCCCCTTGGGAACTAAATAGCTCCAACCCACATGATGGAAACCCCACCAGCTTCAAACCATGCATCTAGAGACAAATTCCAGCTTGGTTTTCTGGAAACAAAAAATTATCTGACTTTTTTCGAGGAATTCGGAGACCGTGCAAATTCATCATCTTTAATCCGGTTAAACCCCGGACCTGACCCATGCAATGCATCCCCATCATACAGATCAGGTAAATCATCAGCTATTCACCCATAGGATGAGGGCCTTAAAATTGTTTTGCACCCAAGGGTTCAAACCTTAGACCTAGAGGGAGCATACCACAATTATCTACCGTCCATTGACAAAGTAGATTTTCAATCCCAAGGTGCTTGTCGATCTCATTCAAGCAAATTACATTCTAGGATAGTAACATGGGCTTCATAAAGAATCCAACTACATCCGCTCCTTGACTCGACCACAAATAGAAATTCCATGTCTTAAGTCATAGTTGCCAGACCAAGAAAGTCCTTTTAGTTCTCTATTCCCTTCTCGAAGTGCAAATATATCATAAAATCGAATTTGTGATATTATTCACCACAAGGACAGAAAATTGCAACATGTTTGAAGTTCAAAAAATAATAATGATATGTCAATATATAAAAAATGCTCCAAAATCTTTCAAATATCAGCTTAGACTTTAGTCACCAAAAACAGATGCACAGAGCAAAGAAAACCAAAGCATGTACCTAAAGAGGCTATATCAGTGTACTTCTCACTGAAGGCATATGCATTCACTGATATCTGGTTCTTAGTTAATTCAGCAGCCATTTGCTTGTAGAATGGATCTTCTGGAAGTCTTAACGTGTGTTCTTTATCCGTTCCATAAACACGAAGATCGTCTCCACGCAATTTCAAGCGGCCAACACCAAGAGATGGCAGTGTGTTTTGAAAAATTAACAATTTTCCCCCAAGTTGACTCTGCAGATAGAGAAAAGGGTCAATGGAGATGGACTGAATAACCAAAGTGCGTCCAGGAGGGATAAGCAAATAATTTGATGACCACATCACTCAAAAAATGTACATATTAATTTTCTTAAAAATTAAGAAATGAAAATATTAGCAACAATAATTATATTTATGCACGGTCAAAGTTACAGCAGTGTGCAAGGATAAACTTAACATACCATAACCATGAAAGCTGCCTTAAGAGCAGGACCAAAAGCAGATTCCACATTCATATTGTCCTGAAACATGGAAGGCAAGCTATCTAGGAAGGTTTCCACCATACTTCTTGACTCGGACAAATTGACAAGGAGATCATCTGGCAATGGTACAAATATGTCATCTAGATCTGAGACAACCATCATTTGTGGCTGTGTCAAAGATGACTGCACATGAAAAACCCATAAAGCATTCAGAAAGTGTTTTGGCTGAAGCAGGGAAAAAACCATATCAACCAGTAGTAACACATAGTGCATGCCTTCATGTTATAAAAATGTATTGTACTGTCAAAAGTTGCAAATCCAATTTGTGTTCTGGGGAAGCCAGGGAGCTCGTCCAAACAAGATCTAATTGTTTGGGCCACAACCTGCATAAAAATCGTAGAGATTAACATAAGTTTAAATTAGAAAAAAAAAATATCCAAATTTTCTTTTGTCTTTTCCAGTTACATGTATCAAAGATAATTTTACAGAGGACAATAATTTTTATTCAATTCAATAGAAAACCCACCTTACAAAGGGAAGCTTTTAATAATCACATCACTTATGCTTTGATGCAGTAACTGCAAATCCTACTGCATTTGTACCATGTAAGAAAACATGCCAAAATTACAGACTCACAATGGAGGTAAACTCCCCCAAACCCACCAGGAGAAAAATCCCAGCCCTCCAATGAGTTGAACCCAAGACCTTCCCTCATTTAAAGGTGGAGATATCCACAGGGCTGGGCTAAGTTCCTAATCATTATACCATTTGCACAGTGCATGCAACATAAACAAAAGAATTTTTTCTTTTCTCTAAAATGACCCAATAAATGAACCATGACACTCAGAATCAATATTTTCCTTAGATCTAAGAACGTCTATATACTGTTATGCCATAGAATAAACTGCATACTAATACAAAAATAATACTTATATGATAATATAGTATCAGACATATTTGCCCTAAAATTTCAATGGCTGTATACAAGTTATGAAAGAAGAGTGTTTTTAGATGATAAAGCACGAGTTGCAGCAAAATCTGATGTATAACTGGAAGTGCTTACCTCAATCATACCACTTCTTACTGCAGAGATAGAGACGTCAATGAGGAAAAAATACACTGGAGGCATTGGAGGCCGCATCATATATTCAGTTGGAGCAACAAATTCAACACTACCCTTTGTAAGCTCAGGCCGCTGATCCAAATCAAGTCTTCTGCCAGTGGCATCTAAATGGGAAAAATACTCACCAGGAACTGAACATGAGAGTCAACATAAATTAGAATTTGTATCACAAGAACAATGAAAAGGAGCTCTACAAACCAATCATGATCCACCAAATTAATATAAACGCAATTGCAAACGAGAGTATCTGGCAAAAATTCTGAACCATGCAGCAGGTAGAATCATTGATTTTGACACTAAATTGCAGTGCTAGCCCATTTTCCCTGGCTAATAAAAATATTACATCACTCTTTGATGCAACTATTTAAAGTTGGCAACATTATTCAAAAAGTTTAAACAAAGCAACGGAAAACATCAGTCACTGTTTTAATCTAAGAAGTTACAAGATGCCAGTCTCAAATAAATTTTCTTTCTATGCCCCCTAATACTATGACACATCATTTACTTTCATCTGAGCTAGTCCGAGACTTTCCTTTTCATTTCCATTTTGGTTTTCTATTGTCATGGGCTTTTTTTTTTTTTGTTTTGTGGGGGGAGCGGGGGTGCTATCTCAAATAAATTGAAATTTACCATCATTCAGTAAAGAACAAATGCTGCAGCGCCACTTTCTCCCAGAATCTGTGAATGTGACAAATGGATTCACATATGTGCGACATCTTCTACATCGAATAATGCCTGTTGAAGCAAAATTAACTACTGGCACTTCCTCCTGAATAGATAAGACCAATTAAAAAGGTAATCATCACAGCATGTACAATAATGGCCATTTTTTATCATCTTGGATTTAGAGACACTCACCCCATCAGGAGCTTCTGCAAGTGGGCAAACAATGGCTCCAAGAGGCAAATGCCACCTTGCAGCCAAAGATTGGGAATTTGGAATAGCACTAGTCGTAAGTCGTAGATATCTAGGATCACAGTTCATAGGATACATCTCAGCAAGCAATTTTGGTTCCACATCACCTTCCAATGGCCTTGGCAGTGCTTTGGAATCGATTCCTGGATTAATTGATCCAGGAACAGACCCAATGGAGAGTGAGCTGAAGTCTTCCATCAAACCTTGGACAGAACCAATAGGAGGTCCAGAGCCAAGATGCTGCATCTGGTCCCTCGACTGCAGACCCATGGGTGCTGACATTGGCGGAGGTGGAACATAACCACCAGGACGAGCAAGAAAAGGGGATGAAGAAGGTAGAGGGGCAGGTGCATAACCTCCTTGGTGAGCAGGAAAAGGAGACTGTATAGGTGGGGCTTGTGAATCTGTGTTAGATTGCATACGGATATGTCCAGAATATGGTGACTGAAAATTGGGTCTGGGAGCTGGAACCGTTGAATCTGGTGAAGTGTA
Source organism: Cyclocarya paliurus (assembly GCA_029856935.1). Lineage (NCBI taxonomy): Eukaryota > Viridiplantae > Streptophyta > Magnoliopsida > Fagales > Juglandaceae > Cyclocarya > Cyclocarya paliurus. The sequence goes on from JARVXP010000088.1 coordinate 7,900, forward strand.
AGGAACATTCATGTTGGGCGGGGCAGAATTTAGACTTTGAGGTGGAGATCCCATTGGCACAAGAGGTATCTGTGGCTGTGTACGAAAGGAAACTGGTGGTGCAGGAGGTTGAGCCAGTGGTTGCCCCATGGGCAGGGCATGTGAAAGGGGTACTTGAGCTGTTGAGCGAAAAGGTGGTGTTGGGAAACGCTGAAATGGTCCAACAGTGGCTGGGACATTTGATGTTGGTGGGGAAGGCACAGATGGATCATTAAACCTAGCTGTCGATGGAGGTCTAAAACCAGAGACCTGTGATCCTTCCACATGCATGGATGAAGGCAACATAGGCTGGTGAACAGCTGGTGGAGTATGCCTAAAACCAGAGGACTCTGATCCGACCACGAGACCAGATGATGAAAAAGGCATCACATTCTGAGGAGGAGGAGCTGCAAATGGCGTAGCAGCAGGTCTTGCGGGAAACTGTTGACGACCAGGATTTTCAGTCCCCATGAGGCTTTACATATAAACGATTGGTCTTTCTGTTATAGCAACACTCTCATGACCTAAACCCATGAGAACAAGCAACACAAGAGACATGTTGATTAATATAGACAAGCAATTCAAAATCATTATGACATCCTTGAGAACTGCATAATATCAGGAGATAGGAATAATCATAAGAACACAAAGCAAATCCAAACACTGATTGAAGAATCAGCATAAGTAGAGCAGAACCTATGCATCAACCTCATCAGCGAGCTACTGCAAGCATAAGCATTTTCTCTCTTTGTTCGTGTAATACTAACTAAGAGCTCAAAAACTCAATAGACTGTATGGTGAGCAAGAAAATAACCAGTATGTAACTGCCGCACAACTCTGCATCGCAGCTGGAATTAAATTTACAAATCTTCCCAGAAACAAGGGAAAGATAATAGAAGTACTACAATCAATGTATGCCTCAATAGGAAAGCATCATGCAAAAAATCAAAGTACTTTAGTATGATTGCGTTAAAATACAAGACGGGAAATATACATCAATGGAGAAACAAGTAACAGCACTGTTTTTAACAGTCCCACACCACAAATTGGATCATAACAGCTGACCCCAAATTCCGGAACAAGTAAAATTATAGAGTTCCAAACAGTAAAAAAGAACATTAAAACCAGAATTCACAATGCCCACTTGACCAAACTGGTCAAATCATTAACAAATTGTATACTAAACCAGCTGTAATGATTAGAATCGAAGTAAATAAATTAAATAACGAATACCCATTAAATTTTATGAGGAAAAAATCATTCTATAGACTAATATTGATGAACTCGGAAACAGATATACGGGTAGCTATTAAGTTTGAGCACCAAATGAGACGAGAACAAACGAAATTCTTACTTTGAAGGATCACCAGACAGTGAGGGGTAGAGAGAGATCGGAAGAGATCCAAACCGGCTAGAGAGGAAGAGAGAGAGTCACCAGGGTTGGATCGGAGGAGGAGAGCGTGAGAGAGACGGAGAAGGACGTGAGAGTGTGCCTGCTGTATCGAGCTCGACGCAAGAAAGCTTGTAATTTAATATCAAATTAATTAGAGAACGAATTCAATCAAACTTTTGTTTATATGCATAGATTTAAATATAATTTAAATATACGAAATATTATTAATTTTTTAATTATTATTTTAAAATTATTTTTTGTTATTAAAATAAATTATTATTTATTAATTATATTAAATTATTTAATATCATGTTAAAAAAAGATAACATGGTAATAATTAAAATGATGATAAATATTATTTTTCATAAAAAGTTAAAAATTTGTGTACCAGCATTATTTTACATGCAACAATTTAGGGTTGGTTACTCTTTTTTTTTTTTAAGAAAAACCCTTATGCCATTTCATTATAAATGAGAAGATATACACGGAGGAGCTTTCTCCAATATTATAATTAAATCTAAAATGATAAGAGCATCTTTTGCAAGTAAGTGGGCTATATAGTTACCATTTCTCCTAATATGAGAAACCTCCTACTTTGCAAAACAATTAAGATAAGATTTTGTTTCACAAATAAACATGCTTGAACTGCTCCAAATCTCCTTATCTTCTTGTAAGGCCTTTGTTACTTGTAGTGCATCACCCTCAATAACAATTTGGTGCAAACTGAGCTCCAGTCCTAATTTTGCTGCTTGTAGAGCTCTATATGCTTCAGCTAATAAGGGGTCAGGATTAAGTAGTTTCCTCTACCTCAAGGTGGCAGTGATCTACCAAAACAATCCTTAATGACAACTCCTATAGCAATCACCCTTGGTCTTATCCACTGCCACATCCCAATTGATTTTAACCAATTCGCTGGGGGAGCCTTCCACACAGTAAGAGAGTAGACCTTTTTGTTCTGGTGTTGTTTTGAGGATCAGTTTTAACCTCAGCCATTAACTCTAGCAGAATTCTAGCCTCTCTAATAATGAAATTTGGATGGATGAATTCCTTGTTAAAAATGAAAGAGTTCCTTCTCCACCACAGTTTCCTTGCCGCCACCACAAATTCTAGCAAATCTTTTGCATTTAAAGCCATGGCTTAGGACTCAAAAAAAAGCAGCATAGGGGCTTTAGGAAGAGTATATTTCTGAAGTCATTTGGAGCATTGACTCTACACATCCTTTGCAGCCTCACAGCTCTATAATGCATGAAGTGCACTCTTTTCTTCCCTACAGCAAATGGGGCATAGTGGATCACTAACCACTCTCTTTTTAAATAGGTTGGATTGGGTAGGTAGAGCCTCCTGACAGCTCTCCATAGGAATACTTTGTCACTAGGTATTACATGAAGTTGCCAAATTTTGTTCCATACAGCCTCAAACTTGTTGCTTGTTGAAGCTTGGCCTTGGTTGCCACCTCCCTTGATTTCTCCATGTGGTAGGCACTCCTTACTGAGAAAGATCCAGCCTTGGTTGCATGCATATAATTATATCCATAGTATTCAAAGAGCTAATAGGAGTTTTCAAAGATCAAATTAGCCTCCCCTTCCTCAAAGGTGTTTAGTACCAGATCTGTCTTCCACTGCTTAGTCTCAGGATTTATTAGTTCTGCAACAGTAGCATTTCCATCTAGCATCTTGACTGGACTTGATACCTTGTTGGGATTAGAGTGGACTATCCACTTGTCTTTCCAAATGAGAATGTTAAAGCCAATACCCACCTTCCAGAAAGAGCCAGCCTCTACAGCACGCTTGGCTGTAAGGAGATTTCTCCACACAAATGAGGGTTTAGAACCCATTTAGCTATTTGGAATGTCAAGTTAGGGAAATACGTGGCCTTTAGAATCCTAGCAGCAAGAGAGTTAGGTTCTTGAATCAATCTCCAACATTGCTTGGACAACATTACCTTGTTGAAACATTCAAAGTCCCTAAAGCCCAAACCCCTAGCTGACTTGGCTTGCCCCATTATTTTCCAGGATATCCAGTGAATTTTGTGCTCCTTTTCTTGTTGACCCCACCAAAAATTTTGGATGGCTTTGGTTATGGATTGTAATAAGATTGTAGGTAGCTTAAAAACACTCATTGTATAGGTAGGTAGGGGGCTTGGATCACAGCTTTGATGATAGAGTTTTAGCTCTATGGCTGCTGAGCCTCACTCTGATGATATCAAAAATGCATTTGAAGGTTTTGAATCTATCTCGACCCACTACAGAAGGTAGTCCTAAGTACTTTTTATAGGCCATGGCTGTCCTCATACCAACAATAGATAGAATGTGTTCTTGAGTAGGTTTTGCTATGTTCTTGCTGAAAATAATTGATGTCTTCTCGAGGTTAAGTCTTTGGCCTGAAGCCATCTCATAAGTCCTTAATAGGCTTATCAACCTACTCCACTCCACTACTATTGCCTTACAGAAAATGAGGCTATCATCTGTAAAGAACAGATGAGAAACCCTTAACTGACCCCTTGCAATTGGAATCTCATGTAATAACATGCATTCCTCAACTTTGTATTGCAGATTGCTCAAGTTTCAGCACACAATATGAAGAGGTATGGAGACAAGGGGTCACCTTGTCTTATGCCTCAAGTGGGAAGAAATTCTGTTTGAGGTTCACCATTCACAAGAAAGGCATATGAAACAATTTCAATGCATTCATCACAAACTCCACCCATTGATTGCAAAAACCCAATTTGTAAAGGACAACTCTTAGGAAACTCCACTCCACTCTGTCATAGTCTTTGCTCATGTCTAATTTTAAAGTCATGTAACCTTTTCTTTCTGTCAATTTACATTTATTGTATGCGAAGCCTCAAAAGTTACAATTATATTATTAGATATTAGCATATTGGGTATAAACGCAGATTGAGATGGTGAGATAATACAAGGGAACACCTTCTTTAATCCATTAGCAATTACTTTAGAGATGAGTTTATAGAGTACATTACAGAGGGAGATAGCCTAAATTCTATCACTTTTGTAGGGGCTTTTTCCTTTGGGATGAGAGCAATGAGAAGTTGTCAATGTCTCCCAAGCTGCCATTTGAATTAAGGATATTCAGCACTACTTCACACACTTGGGATCCCACAATTGGCAGTGCTTTTGATAGAAGATAGCAGGAAAACCATTTGGTCCAGGTGAGCTAAGGCCATTCATGTGGAAGAGAGCTTCTTCAACAAGTTTGTGTAAGGTTTAGATAGCATATCATTCTGTG
>JARVXP010000091.1:0-17197 GCA_029856935.1 Cyclocarya paliurus
CGCGGCTTCCCATGGTACTACAATGACCTTATGGTATGTATGCCCCGACCCCGGGCAATTCGGAGCACCTCTTATTTTTACCACTTTGCCCTTGCTTTGTAGAAAGCCAAGTGAGGGCAAAGTGGCAAAGTTAAAAGGTTGGAGTTTTTTGCTCGCGGGCTTCCCATGGTACTACAATGACCTTATGGTATGTATGCCCCGACCCCGGGCAATTCGGAGCACCTCTTATTTTTACCACTTTGCCCTTGCTTTGTAGAAAGCCAAGTGAGGGCAAAGTGGCAAAGTTAAGAGGTTGGAGTTTTTTGCTCGGGGCTTCCCATGGTACTACAATGACCTTATGGTATGTATGCCCCGACCCCGGCCAATTCGGAGCACCTCTTATTTTTACCACTTTGCCCTTGCTTTGTAGAAAGCCAAGTGAGGGCAAAGTGGCAAAGTTAAGAGGTGGGAGTTTTTTGCTCGGGGCTTTCCCATGGTACTACAATGACCTTATGGTATGTATTGCCCCGACCCGGGCAATTCGGAGCACCTCTTATTTTTACCACTTTGCCCTTGCTTTGTTGAAAGCCAAGTGAGGGCAAAGTGGCAAAGTTAAGAGGTTGGAGTTTTTTGCTCGCGGGGTCCCATGGTACTACAATGACTTATGGTATGTATGCCCCGACCCGGGCAATTCGGACCACCTCTTATTTTTACCACTTTGCCCTTGCTTTGTTAGAAAGCCAAGTGAGGGCAAAGTGGCAAAGTTAAGAGGTTGGAGTTTTTTTGCTCGCGGGCTTCCCATGGTACTACAATGACCTTATGGTATGTATGCCCCGACCCGGGCAATTCGAGAGCACCTCTTATTTTTACCACTTTGCCCTTGCTTTGTTAGAAAGCCAAGTGAGGGCAAAGTGGCAAAGTTAAGAGGTTGGAGTTTTTTGCTCGCGGGTTTCCCATGGTACTACAATGACCTTATGGTATGTATGCCCGACCCCGGGCAATTCGGAGCACCTCTTATTTTTACCACTTTTCCCTTGCTTTGTAGAAAGCCAAGTGAGGGCAAAGTGGCAAAGTTAGAGGTGGAGTTTTTTGCTCGCGGGGCTTCCCATGGTACTACAATGACTTATGGTATGTATGCCCCGACCCGGGCAATTCGGGCGGAGCACCTCTTATTTTTACCACTTTGCCCTTGCTTTGTAGAAGCCAAGTGAGGGCAAAGTGGCAAAGTTAAGAGGTTGGAGTTTTTTTGCTCGCGGGCTTCCCATGGTACTACAATGACCTTATGGTATGTATGCCCCGACCCCGGGCAATTCGGAGCACCTCTTATTTTTACCACTTTGCCCTTGCTTTGATGAAAGCCAAGTGAGGGCAAAGTGGCAAAGTTAAGAGGTTGGAGTTTTTTCTCGCGGGCTTCCCATGGTACTACAATGACTTATGGTATGTATGCCCCGACCCCGGGCAATTCGGAGAGCACCTCTTATTTTTACCACTTTGCCCTTGCTTTGTTGAAAGCCAAGTGAGGGCAAAGTGGCAAAGTTAAGAGGTTGGAGTTTTTTGCTCGCTGGCTTCCCATGGTACTACAATGACCTTATGGTATGTTATCCCCGACCCCGGGCAATTCGGAGCACCTCTTATTTTTACCACTTTGCCCTTGCTTTGTAGAAAGCCAAGTGAGGGCAAAGTGGCAAAGTTAAGAGGTTGGAGTTTTTTGCTCGGGGCTTCCCATGGTACTACAATGACCTTATGGTATGTATGCCCCGACCCGGGCAATTCGGAGCACCTCTTATTTTTACCACTTTGCCTTGCTTTGTAGAAAGCCAAGTGAGGGCAAAGTGGCAAAGTTAAGAGGTTGGAGTTTTTTGCTCGGGGCTTCCCATGGTACTACAATGACCTTATGGTATGTATGCCCCGACCCCGGGCAATTCGGAGCACCTCTTATTTTTACCACTTTGCCTTGCTTTGTAGAAAGCCAAGTGAGGGCAAAGTGGCAAAGTTAAGAGGTTGGAGTTTTTTGCTCGGGGCTTCCCATGGTACTACAATGACCTTATGGTATGTATGCCCCGACCCCGGGCAATTCGGAGCACCTCTTATTTTTACCACTTTGCCCTTGCTTTGTAGAAAGCCAAGTGAGGGCAAAGTGGCAAAGTTAAGAGGTTGGAGTTTTTTGCTCGTGGGCTTCCCATGGTACTACAATGACCTTATGGTATGTATGCCCCGACCCCGGGCAATTCGGAGCACCTCTTTTTTTACCACTTTGCCCTTGCTTTGTAGAAAGCCAAGTGAGGGCAAAGTGGCAAAGTTAAGAGGTTGGAGTTTTTTGCTCGCGGGCTTCCCATGGTACTACAATGACCTTATGGTATGTATGCCCCGACCCCGGGCAATTCGGAGCACCTCTTATTTTTACCACTTTGCCCTTGCTTAGTAGAAAGCCAAGTGAGGGCAAAGTGGCAAAGTTAAGAGGTTGGAGTTTTTTGCTCGGGGCTTCCCATGGTACTACAATGACCTTATGGTATGTATGCCCCGACCCCGGGCAATTCGGAGCACCTCTTATTTTTACCACTTTGCCCTTGCCTTTTAGAAAGCCAAGTGAGGGCAAAGTGGCAAAGTTAAGAGGTTGGAGTTTTTTGCTCGGGGCTTCCCATGGTACTACAATGACCTTATGGTATGTATGCCCCGACCCCGGGCAATTCGGAGCACCTCTTATTTTTACCACTTTGCCCTTGCTTTGTAGAAAGCCAAGTGAGGGCAAAGTGGCAAAGTTAAGAGGTTGGAGTTTTTTGCTCGGGGCTTCCCATGGTACTACAATGACCTTATGGTATGTATGCCCCGACCCCGGGCAATTCGGAGCACCTCTTATTTTTAGCACTTTGCCCTTGCTTTGTAGAAAGCCAAGTGAGGGCAAAGTGGCAAAGTTAAGAGGTTGGAGTTTTTTGCTCGCGGGCTTCCCATGGTACTACAATGACCTTATGGTATGTATGCCCCGACCCCGGGCAATTCGGAGCACCTCTTATTTTTACCACTTTGCCCATGCTTTGTAGAAAGCCAAGTGAGGGCAAAGTGGCAAAGTTAAGAGGTTGGAGTTTTTTGCTCGGGGCTTCCCATGGTACTACAATGACCTTATGGTATGTATGCCCCGACCCCGGGCAATTCGGAGCACCTCTTATTTTTACCACTTTGCCCTTGCTTTGTAGAAAGCCAAGTGAGGGCAAAGTGGCAAAGTTAAGAGGTTGGAGTTTTTTGCTCGGGGCTTCCCATGGTACTACAATGACCTTATGGTATGTATGCCCCTACCCCGGGCAATTCGGAGCACCTCTTATTTTTACCACTTTGCCATGCTTTGTAGACAGCCAAGTGAGGGCAAAGTGGCAAAGTTAAGAGGTTGGAGTTTTTTGCTCGGGGCTTCCCATGGTACTACAATGACCTTATGGTATGTATGCCCCGACCCCGGGCAATTCGGAGCACCTCTTATTTTTACCACTTTGCCCTTGCTTTGTAGAAAGCCAAGTGAGGGCAAAGTGGCAAAGTTAAGAGGTTGGAGTTTTTTGCTCGGGGCTTCCCATGGTACTACAATGACCTTATGGTATGTATGCCCCGACCCCGGGCAATTCGGAGCACCTCTTATTTTTACCACTTTGCCCTTGCTTTGTAGAAAGCCAAGTGAGGGCAAAGTGGCAAAGTTAAGAGGTTGGAGTTTTTTGCTCGGGGCTTCCCATGGTACTACAATGACCTTATGGTATGTATGCCCCGACCCCGGGCAATTCGGAGCACCTCTTATTTTTACCACTTTGCCTTGCTTTGTTGAAAGCCAAGTGAGGGCAAAGTGGCAAAGTTAAGAGGTTGGAGTTTTTTGCTCGGGGCTTCCCATGGTACTACAATGACCTTATGGTATGTATGCCCCGACCCCGGGCAATTCGGAGCACCTCTTATTTTTACCACTTTGCCCTTGCTTTGTAGAAAGCCAAGTGAGGGCAAAGTGGCAAAGTTAAGAGGTTGGAGTTTTTTGCTCGCGGGCTTCCCATGGTACTACAATGACCTTATGGTATGTATGCCCCGACCCCGGGCAATTCGGAGCACCTCTTATTTTTACCACTTTGCCTTGCTTTGTAGAAAGCCAAGTGAGGGCAAAGTGGCAAAGTTAAGAGGTTGGAGTTTTTTGCTCAGGGGCTTCCCATGGTACTACAATGACCTTATGGTATGTATGCCCCGACCCCGGCAATTCGGAGCACCTCTTATTTTTAGCACTTTGCCGTTGCTTTGTAGAAAGCCAAGTGAGGGCAAAGTGGCAAAGTTAAGAGGTTGGAGTTTTTTGCTCGCGGGCTTCCCATGGTACTACAATGACCTTATGGTATGTATGCCCCGACCCCGGGCAATTCGGAGCACCTCTTATTTTTACCACTTTGCCCTTGCTTTGTAGAAAGCCAAGTGAGGGCAAAGTGGCAAAGTTAAGAGGTTGGAGTTTTTTGCTCGGGGCTTCCCATGGTACTACAATGACCTTATGGTATGTATGCCCCGACCCCGGGCAATTCGGAGCACCTCTTATTTTTACCACTTTGCCCTTGCTTTGTAGAAAGCCAAGTGAGGGCAAAGTGGCAAAGTTAAGAGGTTGGAGTTTTTTGCTCGGGGCTTCCCATGGTACTACAATGACCTTATGGTATGTATGCCCCGACCCGGGCAATTCGGAGCACCTCTTATTTTTACCACTTTGCCCTTGCTTTGTAGAAAGCCAAGTGAGGGCAAAGTGGCAAAGTTAAGAGGTTGGAGTTTTTTGCTCGGGGCTTCCCATGGTACTACAATGACCTTATGGTATGTATGCCCCGACCCCGGGCAATTCGGAGCACCTCTTATTTTTACCACTTTGCCCTTGCTTTGTGAAAGCCAAGTGAGGGCAAAGTGGCAAAGTTAAGAGGTTGGAGTTTTTTGCTCGGGGCTTCCCATGGTACTACAATGACCTTATGGTATGTATGCCCCGACCCCGGGCAATTCGGAGCACCTCTTATTTTTACCACTTTGCCCTTGCTTTGTAGAAAGCCAAGTGAGGGCAAAGTGGCAAAGTTAAGAGGTTGGAGTTTTTTGCTCGGGGCTTCCCATGGTACTACAATGACCTTATGGTATGTATGCCCCGACCCCGGGCAATTCGGAGCACCTCTTATTTTTACCACTTTGCCCTTGCTTTGTAGAAAGCCAAGTGAGGGCAAAGTGGCAAAGTTAAGAGGTTGGAGTTTTTTGCTCGGGGCTTCCCATGGTACTACAATGACCTTATGGTATGTATGCCCCGACCCCGGGCAATTCGGAGCACCTCTTATTTTTACCACTTTGCCCTTGCTTTGTAGAAAGCCAAGTGAGGGCAAAGTGGCAAAGTTAAGAGGTTGGAGTTTTTTGCTCGGGGCTTCCCATGGTACTACAATGACCTTATGGTATGTATGCCCCGACCCCGGGCAATTCGGAGCACCTCTTATTTTTACCACTTTGCCCTTGCTTTGTAGAAAGCCAAGTGAGGGCAAAGTGGCAAAGTTAAGAGGTTGGAGTTTTTTGCTCGGGGCTTCCCATGGTACTACAATGACCTTATGGTATGTATGCCCCGACCCGGGCAATTCGGAGCACCTCTTATTTTTACCACTTTGCCCTTGCTTTGTAGAAAGCCAAGTGAGGGCAAAGTGGCAAAGTTAAGAGGTTGGAGTTTTTGCTCGGGGCTTCCCATGGTACTACAATGACCTTATGGTATGTATGCCCCGACCCCGGGCAATTCGGAGCACCTCTTATTTTTACCACTTTGCTCTTGCTTTGTAGAAAGCCAAGTGAGGGCAAAGTGGCAAAGTTAAGAGGTTGGAGTTTTTTGCTCGGGGCTTCCCATGGTACTACAATGACCTTATGTATGTATGCCCCGACCCCGGGCAATTCGAGAGCACCTCTTATTTTTACCACTTTGCCCTTGCTTGTAGAAAGCCAAGTGAGGGCAAAGTGGCAAAGTTAAGAGGTTGGAGTTTTTTGCTCGGGGCTTCCCATGGTACTACAATGACCTTATGGTATGTATGCCCCGACCCCGGGCAATTCGGAGCACCTCTTATTTTTACCACTTTGCCCTTGCTTTGTAGAAAGCCAAGTGAGGGCAAAGTGGCAAAGTTAAGAGGTTGGAGTTTTTTGCTCGGGGCTTCCCATGGTACTACAATGACCTTATGGTATGTATGCCCCGACCCCGGGCAATTCGGAGCACCTCTTATTTTTACCACTTTGCCCTTGCTTTGTAGAAAGCCAAGTGAGGGCAAAGTGGCAAAGTTAAGAGGTTGGAGTTTTTTGCTCGGGGCTTCCCATGGTACTACAATGACCTTATGGTATGTATGCCCCGACCCCGGGCAATTCGGAGCACCTCTTATTTTTAGCACTTTGCCCTTGCTTTGTAGAAAGCCAAGTGAGGGCAAAGTGGCAAAGTTAAGAGGTTGGAGTTTTTTGCTCGCGGGCTTCCCATGGTACTAAAATGACCTTATGGTATGTATGCCCCGACCCCGGGCAATTCGGAGCACCTCTTATTTTTACCACTTTGCCCTTGCTTTGTAGAAAGCCAAGTGAGGGCAAAGTGGCAAAGTTAAGAGGTTGGAGTTTTTTGCTCGGGGCTTCCCATGGTACTACAATGACCTTATGGTATGTATGCCCCGACCCGGGCAATTCGGAGCACCTCTTATTTTTACCACTTTGCCCTTGCTTTGTAGAAAGCCAAGTGAGGGCAAAGTGGCAAAGTTAAGAGGTTGGAGTTTTTTGCTCGGGGCTTCCCATGGTACTACAATGACCTTATGGTATGTATGCCCCGACCCCGGGCAATTCGGAGCACCTCTTATTTTTACCACTTTGCCCTTGCTTTGTAGAAAGCCAAGTGAGGGCAAAGTGGCAAAGTTAAGAGGTTGGAGTTTTTTGCTCGGGGCTTCCCATGGTACTACAATGACCTTATGGTATGTATGCCCCGACCCCGGGCAATTCGGAGCACCTCTTATTTTTACCACTTTGCCCTTGCTTTGTAGAAAGCCAAGTGAGGGCAAAGTGGCAAAGTTAAGAGGTTGGAGTTTTTTGCTCGGGGTTCCCATGGTACTACAATGACCTTATGGTATGTATGCCCCGACCCGGGCAATTCGGAGCACCTCTTATTTTTACCACTTTGCCCTTGCTTTGTAGAAAGCCAAGTGAGGGCAAAGTGGCAAAGTTAAGAGGTTGGAGTTTTTTGCTCGCGGGCTTCCCATGGTACTACAATGACCTTATGGTATGTATGCCCCGACCCCGGGCAATTCGGAGCACCTCTTATTTTTACCACTTTGCCCTTGCTTTGTAGAAAGCCAAGTGAGGGCAAAGTGGCAAAGTTAAGAGGTTGGAGTTTTTTGCTCAGGGGCTTCCCATGGTACTACAATGACCTTATGGTATGTATGCCCCGACCCCGGGCAATTCGGAGCACCTCTTATTTTTACCACTTTGCCCTTGCTTTGTAGAAAGCCAAGTGAGGGCAAAGTGGCAAAGTTAAGAGGTTGGAGTTTTTTGCTCAGGGGCTTCCCATGGTACTACAATGACCTTATGGTATGTATGCCCCTACCCCGGGCAATTCGGAGCACCTCTTATTTTTACCACTTTGCCATGCTTTGTAGACAGCCAAGTGAGGGCAAAGTGGCAAAGTTAAGAGGTTGGAGTTTTTTGCTCAGGGGCTTCCCATGGTACTACAATGACCTTATGGTATGTATGCCCCGACCCCGGCAATTCGGAGCACCTCTTATTTTTACCACTTTGCCCTTGCTTTGTAGAAAGCCAAGTGAGGGCAAAGTGGCAAAGTTAAGAGGTTGGAGTTTTTTGCTCGGGGCTTCCCATGGTACTACAATGACCTTATGGTATGTATGCCCCGACCCCGGGCTATTCGGAGCACCTCTTATTTTTACCACTTTGCCTTGCTTTGTAGAAAGCCAAGTGAGGGCAAAGTGGCAAAGTTAAGAGGTTGGAGTTTTTTGCTCGGGGGCTTCCCATGGTACTACAATGACCTTATGGTATGTATGCCCCGACCCCGGGCTATTCGGAGCACCTCTTATTTTTACCACTTTGCCCTTGCTTTGTAGAAAGCCAAGTGAGGGCAAAGTGGCAAAGTTAAGAGGTTGGAGTTTTTTGCTCGGGGGCTTCCCATGGTACTACAATGACCTTATGGTATGTATGCCCCGACCCCGGGCAATTCGGAGCACCTCTTATTTTTACCACTTTGCCCTTCTTTGTAGAAAGCCAAGTGAGGGCAAAGTGGCAAAGTTAAGAGGTTGGAGTTTTTTGCTCGGGGGCTTCCCATGGTACTACAATGACCTTATGGTATGTATGCCCCGACCCGGGCTATTCGGAGCACCTCTTATTTTTACCACTTTGCCCTTACTCATTAGAAAGCCAAGTGAGGGCAAAGTGGCAAAGTTAAGAGGTTGGAGTTTTTTGCTCGGGGCTTCCCATGGTACTACAATGACCTTATGGTATGTATGCCCCGACCCCGGCAATTCGGAGCACCTCTTATTTTTACCACTTTGCCCTTACTTTGTAGAAAGCCAAGTGAGGGCAAAGTGGCAAAGTTAAGAGGTTGGAGTTTTTTTGCTCGGGGGCTTCCCATGGTACTACAATGACCTTATGGTATGTATGCCCCGACCCCGGGCAATTCGGAGCACCTCTTATTTTTACCACTTTGCCCTCTTTGTATAGAAAGCCAAGTGAGGGCAAAGTGGCAAAGTTAAGAGGTTGGAGTTTTTGCTCGGGGCTTCCCATGGTACTACAATGACCTTATGGTATGTATGCCCCGACCCCGGGCAATTCGGAGCACCTCTTATTTTTACCACTTTGCCCTTACTTGTAGAAAGCCAAGTGAGGGCAAAGTGGCAAAGTTAAGAGGTTGGAGTTTTTTGCTCGGGGCTTCCCATGGTACTACAATGACCTTATGGTATGTATGCCCCGACCCCGGCAATTCGGAGCACCTCTTATTTTTACCACTTTGCCCCTTTGTAGAAAGCCAAGTGAGGGCAAAGTGGCAAAGTTAAGAGGTTGGAGTTTTTTTGCTCGGGGGCTTCCCATGGTACTACCATGACCTTATGGTATGTATGCCCCGACCCCCGGCTATTCGAGCACCTCTTATTTTTACCACTTTGCCCTTTACTCATTAGAAAGCCAAGTGAGGGCAAAGTGGCAAAGTTAAGAGGTTGGAGTTTTTTGCTCGGGGGCTTCCCATGGTACTACAATGACCTTATGGTATGTATGCCCCGACCCCGGGCAATTCGGAGCACCTCTTATTTTTACCACTTTGCCCTTTGTATTAGAAAGCCAAGTGAGGCCAAAGTGGCAAAGTTAAGAGGTTGGAGTTTTTTGCTCGGGGCTTCCCATGGTACTACAATGACCTTATGGTATGTATGCCCCGACCCCGGGCAATTCGGAGCACCTCTTATTTTTACCACTTTGCCCTTACTTTGTAGAAAGCCAAGTGAGGGCAAAGTGGCAAAGTTAAGAGGTTGGAGTTTTTTGCTCGGGGGCTTCCCATGGTACTACAATGACCTTATGGTATGTATGCCCCGACCCCGGGCAATTCGGAGCACCTCTTATTTTTACCACTTTGCCCTCTTGTATAGAAAGCCAAGTGAGGGCAAAGTGGCAAAGTTAAGAGGTTGGAGTTTTTTGCTCGGGGCTTCCCATGGTACTACAATGACCTTATGGTATGTATGCCCCGACCCCGGGCAATTCGGAGCACCTCTTATTTTTACCACTTTGCCCTTACTTTGTAGAAAGCCAAGTGAGGGCAAAGTGGCAAAGTTAAGAGGTTGGAGTTTTTTGCTCGCGGGCTTCCCATGGTACTACAATGACCTTATGGTATGTATGCCCCGACCCCGGGCTATTCAGAGCACCTCTTATTTTTACCACTTTGCCCTCTTTGTATATAAAGCCAAGTGTGGGCAAAGTGGCAAAGTTAAGAGGTTGGAGTTTTTTGCTCGGGGGCTTCCCATGGTACTACAATGACCTTATGGTATGTATGCCCCGACCCCGGGCTATTCGAGCACCTCTTATTTTTACCACTTTGCCCTTTACTCATTAGAAAGCCAAGTGAGGGCAAAGTGGCAAAGTTAAGAGGTTGGAGTTTTTTGCTCGGGGGCTTCCCATGGTACTACAATGACCTTATGGTATGTATGCCCCGACCCGGCTATTCGGAGCACCTCTTATTTTTACCACTTTGCCCTTGCTTTGTAGAAAGCCAAGTGAGGGCAAAGTGGCAAAGTTAAGAGGTTGGAGTTTTTTGCTCGGGGCTTCCCATGGTACTACAATGACCTTATGGTATGTATGCCCCGACCCGGGGCTATTCGGAGCACCTCTTATTTTTACCACTTTGCCCTTACTTTGTAGAAAGCCAAGTGAGGGCAAAGTGGCAAAGTTAAGAGGTTGGAGTTTTTTGCTCGGGGGCTTCCCATGGTACTACAATGACCTTATGGTATGTATGCCCCGACCCCGGGCTATTCGGAGCACCTCTTATTTTTACCACTTTGCCCTTGCTTTGTAGAAAGCCAAGTGAGGGCAAAGTGGCAAAGTTAAGAGGTTGGAGTTTTTTTGCTCGGGGCTTCCCATGGTACTACAATGACCTTATGGTATGTATGCCCCGACCCCGGGCAATTCGGAGCACCTCTTATTTTTACCACTTTGCCCTTACTTTGTAGAAAGCCAAGTGAGGGCAAAGTGGCAAAGTTAAGAGGTTGGAGTTTTTTGCTCGGGGCTTCCCATGGTACTACAATGACCTTATGGTATGTATGCCCCGACCCCGGGCTATTCGGAGCACCTCTTATTTTTACCACTTTGCCCTTACTTTGTAGAAAGCCAAGTGAGGGCAAAGTGGCAAAGTTAAGAGGTTGGAGTTTTTTGCTCGGGGCTTCCCATGGTACTACAATGACCTTATGGTATGTATGCCCCGACCCAGGCTATTCGGAGCACCTCTTATTTTTACCACTTTGCCCTTTACTCATTAGAAAGCCAAGTGAGGGCAAAGTGGCAAAGTTAAGAGGTTGGAGTTTTTTTGCTCGGGGGCTTCCCATGGTACTACAATGACCTTATGGTATGTATGCCCCCGACCCCGGGCTATTCGGAGCACCTCTTATTTTTACCACTTTGCCCTTACTTTGTAGAAAGCCAAGTGAGGGCAAAGTGGCAGAGTTTACAGGTTGGAGTTTTTTGCCCGGGGGCTTCCCATGGTACTACAATGACCTTATTGTTTGTATTCCCCGACCCCGGGCAATTCAGAGCACCTCTTATTTTTACCACTTTGCCCTCTTTGTATATAAAGCCGAGTGTGGGCAAAGTGGCAAAGTTAAGAGGTTGGAGTTTTTTGCTCGGGGGCTTCCCATGGTACTACAATGACCTTATGGTAGGTATGCCCCGACCCCGGGCTATTCGATGCACCTCTTATTTTTACCACTTTGGCCTTTACTCATTAGAAAGCGAATTGAGGGCAAAGTGGCAAAGTTAAGAGGTTGGAGTTTTTTGCTCGGGGGCTTCCCATGATACTAAAATGACCTTATGGTATGTATGCCCCGACCCCGGGCTATTCGGAGCACCTCTTATTTTTACCACTTTGCCCTTGCTTTGTAGAAAGCCAAGTGAGGGCAAAGTGGCAAAGTTAAGAGGTTAGAGTTTTTTGCTCCGGAGCTTCCCATGGTACTACAATGACCTTATGGTATGTATGCCCCGACCCGGGGCTATTCGGAGCACCACTTATTTTTACCACTTCGCCCTTACTTTGTAGAAAGCCAAGTGAGGGCAAAGTGGCAAAGTTAAGAGGTTGGAGTTTTTTGGTCGGGGGCTTCCCATGATACTACAACGAACTTATGGTATGTATGCCCCGACCCCGGGCTATTCGCAGCACCTCTTATTTTTACCACTTTGCCCTTGCTTTGTAGAAAACCAAGTGAGGGCAAAGTGGCAAAGTGAAGAGGTTGGATTTTTTTGCTCGGGGGCTTACCATGGTACTACAATGACCATATGGTATGTATGCCCCGACCCCGGTCAAATCGGAGCACCTCTTATTTTTACCACTTTGCCCTTACTTTGTAGAAAGCCAAGTGAGGGCAAAGTGGCAAAGTTAAGAGGTTGGAGTTTTTTGCTCGGGAGCTTCCCATGGTACTACAATGACCTTATGGTATGTATGCCCCGACCCTGGGCTATTCGGAGCACCACTTATTTTTACCACTTTGCCGTTACTTTGTAGAAAGCCAAGTGAGGGAAAAGTGGCAAAGTTAAGAGGTTGGAGTTTTTTGCTCCGTGCCTTCCCATGGTACTACAATGACCTTATGGTATGTATGCCCCGACCCAGCGCTATTTGGAGCACCTCTTATTTTTACCACTTTGCCCTTTACTCATTAGAAAGCCAAGTGAGGGCAAAGTGGCAAAGTTAAGAGGTTGGAGTTTTTTGCTCGGGTGCTTCCCATGGTACTACAAGGACCTTATGGTATGTATGCCCCGACCCCGTGCAATTCGGAGCACCTCTTATTTTTACCACTTTGCCCTTACTTTGTAGAAAGCCAAGTGAGGGCAAAGTGGCAGAGTTTACAGGTTGGAGTTTTTTGCCCGGGGGCTTCCCATGGTACTACAATGACCTTATTGTATGTATGCCCTGACCCCGGGCAATTCAGAGCACCTCTTATTTTTACCACTTTGCCCACTTTGTATATAAAGCCAAGTGTGGGCAAAGTGGCAAAGTTAAGAGGTTGGAGTTTTTTGCTCGGGGGCTTCCCATGGTACTACAATGACCTTATGGTATGTATGCCCCGACCCCGTGCAATTCGGAGCACCTCTTATTTTTACCACTTTGCCCTTACTTTGTAGAAAGCCAAGTGAGGGCAAAGTGGCAGAGTTTACAGGTTGGAGTTTTTTGCCCGGGGGCTTCCCATCGTACTACAATGACCTTATGGTATGTATGCCCCGACCCCGGGCAATTCAGAGCACCTCTTATTTTTACCACTTTGTCCTTGTTTTATAGAAAGCCAAGTGAGGGCAAAGTGGCAAAGTTAAGAGGTTGGTGTTTTTTGCTCGGGGGCTTCCCATGGTACTACAATGACCTTATGGTATGTATGCCCTGACCCCGGGCTATTCGATGCACCTCTTATTTTTACCACTTTGTCCTTGTTTTATAGAAAGCCAAGTGAGGGCAAAGTGGCAAAGTTAAGAGGTTGGTGTTTTTTGCTCGGGGGCTTCCCATGGTGCTACAATGACCTTATGGTATGTATGCCCTGACCCCGGGCTATTCGATGCACCTCTTATTTTTACCACTTTGCCCTATACTCATTAGAAAGCCGAGTGAGGGCAAAGTGGCAAAGTTAAGAGGTTGGAGTTTTTTGCTCGGGGCTTCCCATGGTACTACAATGACCTTATGGTATGTATGCCCCGACCCCGGGCTATTCGGAGCACCTCATATTTTTACCACTTTGCCCTTACTTTGTAGAAAGCCAAGTGAGGGCAAAGTGGCAAAGTTAAGAGGTTGGCATTTTTTGCTCGGGCGCTTCCCATGGTACTACAATGACCTTATGTTATGTATGCCCCGACACCGGGCTATTCGGAGTACCTCTTATTTTTACCACTTTGCCCTTTACTCATTAGAAAGCCAAGTGAGGGCAAAGTGGCAAAGTTAAGAGGTTGGAGTTTTTTGCTCGGGGGCTTCCCATGGTACACATCTTTAAATATTAAATAAAAAAAAAAGACTCGTCTAAATTGAAAGATAAATAAAAAAAAATACCAAGTCATTGACAAAAGCGGAAAGAGAGGGATTCGAACCCTCGGTACGAAAAACGCGTACAACGGATTAGCAATCCGACGCTTTAGTCCACTCAGCCATCTCCCGCATCTGAAAAGGATAATTACTATGTTACATTACACAAAAAGTAAGGTTTGAAAAAAGGGTCTTTCTTTTATACCTCTTCTTTATATTATATTATTTTTATTCTATTAGTAGTTTATTATATAGATATATAATTATCTAGACATATAAAAATATACAAAATATAGAAAAAAAGTAATTCCATTGATATAAAATAAAGTAAGAAGGGCTCGAAAGAAATATCTCCAATCCACTATTCCAATGAATATAAATTCATATTAATAATTAATATATATATAATTACCTATATAATTATAAATACCTAAATATATAATTATAAATACCTAAATAAAATAATAAAATAATATATATTTTATAAGTTAAAAAGAAAATATATAGTAGTAATTTATATAAGTAAGAAATATATAAATAATATAAAAAGTACCTCTTTGATTTCGTCTGCAAGAGCTTTTTAAAATTCCACGGCCTGGCCAGGTCAGTACCTCGCCGGGCCTTTTTTTTGTTCCAACAACTATTATTTGAAACAAAAAGGCTTGTTATGAAATAAAAAAATAAAAAAAGAAACAATGGAACCATATATTCTTGCACGATTTTATGTTTTGGGGTACATATTTTTATCGAGCCGTATCTGTCAATGTCAAAGCACCGCCATCAAAATAATAAAAAAAAAGTGTTATTTATTTATCTAAATGAATTGAATCCTTTTTCCCTAATTTCATAGGTCCTTGAACAAAGCACGTCATTCTTTTCTGATCCTATCTTATTAATTATTATTACCCATTTTTTTGGTCGACAAAAGATACATTTATATACAATAATCACATTGTAGCGGGTATAGTTTAGTGGTAAAAGTGTGATTCGTTCCATTAATCCTTTAATAGTTAAAGGGTACCTTCGGTTTGTTTGATTAATATTCCGATTCAAAACTTTATTTCTTAAAAGGATTTAATCCTTTACCTCTAAATGAAAGATTAGAGGAAGAATAGACATTCTCGTGATTTATATCCAAAAGAGTCAATTAGAAATTAAAAAAAAAATTGGATTATGAAATTACGAAACATAATTAATTTTTAATTGGATCAATACTTCCAATTTTTTGAGTATGAGTAAAGGATCCATGGATAAACAAAGAAGGGAGTATTTCTAATTGTAACTAAATCTGCAATTTTATGATTTGTATAAGAGAAATTGAAGCAAAATAGCTATTAAACAATGACTTTGGTTTACTAGAGACATCAACATATTGTTTTAGCTCAGTAGGAACAAAATGCTAATCCTAAGGATTATTAAAAATCGAAATAGAGAACGAAGTAACTAGAAAAATTGTTATGATCCCCCCCTTCTATAGGGATCATCTAGAAAGTGGGTTGTTTTGAATGCATTCAAACAGAAAAGCTGACATAGATGTTATGGATCGAAATTTTTTTGATTTTTTTTGTAAGTTTGTTTACATCTGATATCTGTGGAATTTATTCATCTTCCATAAAGGAGCCGAATGAAACCAAAGTTTCACGTTCGGTTTTGAATTAGAGACGTTAAAAATGATGAATCAACGTCGACTATAACCCCTAGCCTTCCAAGCTAACGATGCAGGTTCGATTCCCGCTACCCGCTTCTATCTCTATATTATCTCTAGTTATTATCTATATTAATTGCTTCTATTATATTAATATATTAATTGCTTCTATATTAAAGTGAATATTTATGAATAATATTATTCAATATTATTCTATAATATTTTTATAATATTTTATTCTATATCTATATTATTTAATATAGAGAATCTAATTATTAATATAGAATATAGAGAATATAATTATTCAGATTAATGTAATTAATATAATGGATCATTGAATTAAATGTGCAATTTCTGGAATTCTCTTTCATATTCTTTTTTATGAACAAAAGATGTGAAAATAAAACTAAGAAAAAAAAAGCGTCCATTGTCTAATGGATAGGACAGAGGTCTTCTAAACCTTTAGTATAGGTTCAAATCCTATTGGACGCAATTTATTTCCATCTATTTTGTTTGTTATATTTCTACGAGGTATTTTGAATGATTTGAATAAGAGACACTTATAGTTAATTATATATTATAGTTATAACTTATTTTATCTTAATATGAAATAGAAAATGAATATAAAATATAAAAAATCTAATATAAAAATGAAATATATATAAGAAAAATAAAATATATATAAGCAAAATCGAAAAAAAATAATAAAAAAGAAAAGATTAGATTATCTAAATAATTATGTCTAACAAATTAGAAAGTTAGATAAAAAAATCTCTTTATACTTGTTCCTGAAGTAGAAAGCGTTCTATTTGTTCTTGAATAGCTTCTTTCAAAAGGGCTTCCGCTTCCTCAGTAAATGTCTTGGTAGAAGATATGATTTCTTGGAACTGAGGTTTATTCGTTTTTAAGTAAGTACGTAACTCAACGAGAAATTTCTTTACCTGTCCAATTTCTAATGAATCAAGATAACCATTTGTTCCAGTATAAATAGTCATTATCTGTTCTTCCACCGTGAGAGGGGCTGA
This sequence comes from Cyclocarya paliurus, assembly GCA_029856935.1. NCBI lineage: Eukaryota > Viridiplantae > Streptophyta > Magnoliopsida > Fagales > Juglandaceae > Cyclocarya > Cyclocarya paliurus. Next base: position 16,370 of record JARVXP010000091.1, read on the forward strand.
TTGAGATTGTTTGAGCAACTCACGTAATCGTTGACCTCTTGCCAATTGATTCTGAGTAGCTTTATCGAGATTAGAAGCGAATTGTGCAAAGGCTTCTAATTCTGCGAATTGCGCCAATTCCAATTTTAATTTGCCGGCTACTTGTTTCATGGCTTTAATTTGAGCTGCGGATCCTACTCTGGAGACGGAAATACCGATGTTAATAGCAGGTTTGATTCCAGCATTGAATAGATCGGCGGATAAGAATATTTGTCCATCTGTAATCGAAATTACATTAGTAGGAATATAAGCCGAAACATCTCCCGATTGGGTCTCAACTATTGGTAAAGCAGTCATACTTCCTTCACCTAAATGAGAACTTGATTTAGCGGCTCTTTCCAAAAGTCGTGAATGCAAATAAAAAACATCACCTGGATAAGCTTCGCGACCCGGTGGTCTTCGTAATAGAAGAGACATTTGGCGATAAGCCTGTGCTTGTTTGGAAAGATCATCATAAATGATTAAAGTGTGTCGTTCACGGTACATAAAATATTCAGCCAAAGCGGCTCCTGTATAAGGAGCGAGATATTGTAATGTAGCCGGAGAATCCGCCGTTTCGGCTACCACAATCGTGTATTCCATTTCTCCCCTTTCTTGTAAAGCAGTCACTACCTGAGCCACAGAAGATGCTTTTTGACCAATAGCAACATAAACACATATTACATTTTGTCCTTGTTGATTGAGAATCGTATCTGTGGCTACTGCTGTTTTACCAGTCTGCCTGTCCCCAATAATTAATTCTTGCTGACCACGTCCTATAGGGATCATCGAATCAATAGCAATAAGTCC